>WSFP011401076.1:0-26445 GCA_009831015.1 Picea engelmannii
TGCTTGGGGAATGGGGAAAACATTGCACTCTAGAATGGGTTACTGAAAAAATTCAAAATCAAATAGAAGATGCATGTATAGATTCAAACATAATAGAAGATGAAATCAACATGTGTAGAGGATGTGAAAGAAAGGTACAGTTGGAATTTTACAAAATGTTGTTTTCTTACAATTTTGACACTATTAACTATTTTAATATTCGTCATTATATTTTTTTTCACTGAAATAAATGGTCTTTCACGGGTGAGGAAATATCCTGCAATGTGGGCATATGGACGACATTATCGTGTAGAAAGTTTAGATGTAAAGAGATGATCCTTTGATTGTGGCATCATGGTTGATATCAAGCAATCCAGTCAAGCAAGCTCAAAAGATAAGAATATTATTGAAGGGAATCTACAATATGTTGTAAAAATCCAAGAAATTATTGAGTTGGATTACCGCTCTTTTAAATGTTGTATTTTTAAGTGTAGATGGTATGAAGCATTTAAGAGGACACGAAGACATGATACCCATAGTGGATTGTTTTCTATAGATTCCTTGAGGTTCCTACCGGAGTATAAGGAGCCTTATGTTCTACCAATTCATTGTGAGCAAGTATTTCTTTAACTCAAATAAGAAGCAATAGTGATTATTAATCTATTGATTCATAGTTTTTTGCCATAATATATGTCTTTATTAATAAATAAAAGTGTTATAAGATATTTCTAATATATGTATGTTGTTCATGTGTATGTATTTTTCTATGAAGATATTTTGTACCCGAAATCGATATTTGCCATACATTATGATCCAAGATTAAGGCATGTATTTCACGATGCATTAGTGGATATTGAGAAAAACAGTGATGTCCAAAAAAATGAGAGAGATGGATTAGAGAACATCGAAGAAATTAACATCCATGATTATGTTGAAGATGGTTATGTTCAGGCATAAGAAGACAACAATCCAGAGTTAGATGATTTTATGGAAGACAACAATATGAATGGTATAGAAAATGATGATCCAAATTATACATTTGGTAACAATATAGATGGTCTACAGTCAAATTTCAATGATGATGAAGATGATGCAGATCAAGAAGAGGATGATGATAATATTAAATACTTGAAAGAACATATGAACATTAACAATGATAAATTGGATGGCATTGTTGCAGACAACAATGTTAATGACCAAGACTTCTAAATTTTCAGAATATTTGTAATCCAGTTTTTAAAATGTTGATTCTTATGGCCCAAACTTTCATGAAATGCTTCATTATTATTTCCAATGATACAAATTACCTTTTCTATGAATTCTTGGCAAAAAAAATAGGATTACTTATATAAGAGTTAGCATGGTTAGTGGTCATTTATTGGAAATTGTTAAAAAAATATAATTAAATATATCGTATATGTCAATCAATGAAAATCCAGACAATTAGGATAATTAATGTATCCAAAGTTTATACATTTATTTATATTTTAAAACAAATTAAAATATTTCACTAAGCCTAAACCTAAGACCTTAAACTTTATACCATCTAACCCCGAACCCCTTGAAACATGAACGATCTTGAAGATTGTGTGGGGACATTAGACATCCTTGAGTCTTGAAACCCTCCAATACCATCAAGGGACATGTGTGCAATATAACCATGTCAAATCTCAATGCATACAGGCACAGTATGGAGAATTTTCAACTTTGGCCTCATTCACTGGCAACCATGTAGGGTTGATTGATCTCATTAAGCCTTTCACCCAATATAATCCTTAACCCATTAACAATTAAACCACTTGTGTGTTGGACCCTATAAAATTATTTTGGGCTATCTCAACTGAATAGAATCATGGTTTATTAATCATCAAAGAATGCCACAAGAAACAGACAAATACATGGAAATTGACATCTTCATTAGGTTTCGTTGTAAATATGGGTATGTCGGGTTTGATATTTGTTGGCATGGATGGTGAAATTACATCATGATGAATATGATGATGATGATGATGATGGAAATGAAAAACATGATGATGAAAATGATGAAAATAATGAAGTTCCTAAGTCTTAAAAACCTCCCATACCATTAAGGCATGCGCCTAGTGTAAACATGTAAAATTACAACTCATACTGTCACATTTTGAAGAAAATTTAACATTGTCCCCATTCACTGCTTACTGTGTGAGGTCAGTCGATGACATTGATGATGGGCATGTTGGAAGTTCCAATACATTTAAAGAGAGTTCCGACAAAGATTATATAGAAGGGAATGACGAATGATGACAATGAACGTTGATGCAAACATGGACAATCTCGAAAATTATGTGGAGAAATCAAACATACTTAAGTCTTGAAACCCTCCCTTACCATCAAGGCATGTATCTAATCTAACCATGTCAAATTTTGATGCATACAGGCACATATTGAAGAAATTTCAATGTTTTCCCCATTCACTTCTCACTATGTGGGGTCGGTGCATGACATTTGTGATGGGTATATTGGAAGTTCCATGTCAAATTTCATGATAGTTCTAACAATGATTCTATAGAAGGAAATGATGAATTATGACAATGAGACATGCATGATGAACATTGATGCAAATGTGGATGATCTCAAAGATTATGTGGGGACATCAATATACATCCTTAAGTCTCGAAACCCTCCCATACCGTGTGGGCATGTGTCTAATCTAACCATGTCAAATTTCGATGCATACAGGAACGGATTGAAGAAATTTCAACATTGGCCCCATTCACTGCTCACTATGTGGGGTCAATGCATGACATTTATGATGGGTGTATTGGAAGTTCCATGTCAAATTTCAAGATAGTTCTGACAATGATTCTATAGAAGGTAATGACGAATGATGACAATGAGATGTGGATGATGAACTTTGATGCAAATGTGGATGATCTCAAAGATTATGTGGGGACATCAATATACATCCTTGAGTCTTGAAACCTTCCCATACCGTTAAGGCATGTGTCTAGTCTAACCATGTCAAATTTCGACACATACATGCACATATTGAAGAAATTTCAAAGTTGGCTACATTCACTACTCACTATGCGGGGTCAGTGCATGACATTTGTGGTGGGTGAATTGGAAGTTCCATGACATTTCAAGAGAGTTCCAGCAAAGATTCTATAGATGGAAATGATGAATGATGACAATGAGACATCCATTATATTGAACGTTGATGCAAACATGGACGATCTCAAATATTATTCGAGGATATCAAACATCCTTAAGTCTCGAAACATTCCCATACTGTCAAGGCATGTGTCTAATCTAACCGTGTCAAATTTCAACGCATATAGGCACATATTGAAGAAATTTCAACGTTGTCCCCATTCACTGCTCACTATGTGGGGTCAGTGCATGACATTTGTGATGGGTGTAGAGAATGGCGAATGATGAAAATGAGACGTGCATGATGAACGTCGATGCAAGTGTGGATGATCTCAAAGATTATGTGGGGACATCAATATACATCCTTGAGTCTCGAAACCCAAGATGACATTTGTGATGGGTGTATTGGAAGTGCCATGACATTTCAAGAGAGTTCCAACAAATATTCTATAGATGGAAGTGACATTGATGACAATGAGACGTTCATTATGAATGTTGATCCAAACATGGACGATCTCAAAGATTATGTGGGGACATCAGACATCCTTGAGTCTTGAAACCCTTCCATACTGTCAACGCATGTGTCTAGTCTAACCATGTCAAATTTCGATGCATACAGGCACAAACTGAACAAATTTCAACATTAGCCCCATTCACTGCTCACTATGAGGGGTCAGTGCATGAAATTTGTGATGGCTATATTGGAAGTTCCATGTCGAATTTCAAGATAGTTCCAACGATTCTATAGAAGGGAATGACAAATTATGACAATGAGACATGCATGATGAATGTTGATACAAGTGTGGATGATCTCAAAGATTATGTGGGGACATCAATATACATCCTTGAGTCTTGAAACCCTCCCATACCGTCAAGGCATGTGTCTAGTCTAACCATGTCAAATTTCAACGCATACAGACACATATTGAAGAAATTTGAATGTTGTCCCCATTCACTACTCACTATGTTGGGTCGATGCATGACATTTGTGGTGGGTGAATTGGAAGTTCCATGACATTTCAAGAGAGTTCCAAGAAAGATTCTACAGATGGAAACAATGAATGATGACAATGAGACGTCCATTATGAACGTTGATGAAAACATGGATGATCTCAAAGATTATGTGGGGATATTAGACATCCTTGAGTCTTGAAACCCTCCCATATTGTCAAGCATTGTATCTAGTTTAACCATGTCGAATTTCGACATGTACATGCACAGTTTGAAGAAATTTCAACGTTGGCCACATTCACTTATCACTATGCGAGGTCGATGCAAGATGACATTTGTGATGGGTGTATTGGAAGTGCCATGACATTTCAAGAGAGTTCCGACAAATATTCTATATATGGAAATGAAGAATGATGATAATGAGACATCCATTATATTGAACATTGATGCAAACATGAACAATCTCAAATATTATGCAGGGACATCAAACATCCTTCAGTCTCGAAACCCTTCCATACTATCAAAGATTATGTGGGGACATCGATATATATCCTTGAGTCTTGAAACCCTCCCATAGTGTCAAGACATGTGTCTAGTCTAACCATGTCAAATTTTGACCCATACAGGAACATATTGAATAAATTTCAACGTTGGCCACATTCACTACCCACTATGTTGGGTCGGTGCATGACATTTGTGGTGGGTGAATTGGAAGTTCCATGACATTTCAAGAGAGTTCCAACAAATATTATACAGATGGAAATGACGAATGATGACAATGAGACGTCCATTATGAACGTTGATGCAAACACGAATGATCTCAAATATTATGTGGGGACATCATGCATCCTTGATTCTTGAAACCCTCCCATACCATCAAGGCATGTGTCTAGTCTAACTATGTCAAATTTCGACATATACATGCACAATTTGAAGAAATTTCAACGTTGGCCCCATTCATTGCTCACAGTGCGAGGTTGATGCAAGATGACATTGGTGATGGGTGTATTGGAAGTGCCATGACATTTCAAGAGAGTTCCGACAAAGATTATATAGATGGCAATAATGAATGATGACAATGAGACATCCATTATATTGAACGGTGATGCAAACATGGACGATCTCAAATATTGTGAGAGGACATCAAACATTCTGAAGTCTTGAAACCCTCCCATACCATCAAGGCAACTATCTAGTCTAACCACGCCAAATTTCGACGCATACGGGAACAGATTGAAAAAAAATTAGCGTTGGCCTCATTCACTGCTCACTGTGCGAGATTGGTGGAAGAAATTTGTGATGGGTGTATTGGAAGATCCATGTGAAATTTCAAGATAGTTTCGACAACGATTCTATAGAATGGAATGACGAATGATGATAATGATATGTGCACGATGAACATTGATGAAAATGTGGATGATCTCAAAGATTATGTGGGGACATCAATATACATCCTTAAGTCTCAAAACCCTCCCATACCGTCAAGGCATGTGTCTAATCTAACCATGTCAATTTTTTATGCATACAGGAACAGATTGAAGAAATTTCAACATTGGCCCCATTCACTGCTCACTATGTGGGGTCGGTGCATGACATTTGTGATGGGTGTATTGGAAGTTCCATGTCAAATTTCAAGATAGTTCTAACAATGATTCTATAAAAGGTAATGAAGGATGATGACAATGAGATGTGGATGATGAACATTGATGAAAATGTGGATGATCTCAAAGATTATGTGGGGACATGAATATACATCCTTGAGTCTTGAAACCCCCATACCGTTAAGGCACGTGTCTAGTCTAACTATGTCAAATTTCGACGCATATAGGCACATATTTAAGAAATTTCAAAGTTGCCCACATTCACTGCTCACCATGCGGGGTCAGTGCATGATATTTGTGGTGGGTGAATTGGAAGTTCCATGACATTTCAAGAGAGTTCCAACAAAGATTCTATAGATGGAAATGATGAATCATGACAATGAGACATCCATTATATTGAACATTGATGCAAACATGGAAAATCTCAAATATTATGTGGGGATATCAAACATCCTTAAGTCTTGAAACCCTCCCATATTGTCAAGGCATGTGTCTAATCTAACCATGTCAAATTTCAATGCATACAGGCACAGATTGAATAAATTTCAACGTTGGCCCCATTCACTACTCACTATGTGGGGTCAGTGCATGACATTTTTTATGGGTGTAGGGAATGACAAATGATGACAATGATACATGCATGATGAACGTTCATGCAAGTGTGGATGATCTCAAATATTATGTGGGGACATCAATATACATCCTTGAGTCTCGAAACCCAAGATGACATTTGTGATGGGTGTATTGGAAGTGCCATGACATTTCAAGAGAGTTACGACAAAGATTCTATAGATGGCAATGACGAATGATGAAAATGAGACGTTCATTATGAACGTTGATACAAACATGGATGATCTCAAAGTTTATGTGGGGACATCAGATATCCTTGAGTCTTGAAACCCTCCCATATCGTCAACGTATGTGTCTAGTCTAACCATGTCAAAATTCGATGCATACAAGAACAAACTGAACAAATTTCAACGTTGGCCCCATTCACTGCTCACTGTGAGGGGTCAGCTCATGAAATTTGTGATGGCTATATTGGAAGTTCCATGTCAAATTTCAAGATAGTTCCGACAACGATTCTATAGAAGGGAATGACGAATTATGACAATGAGATGTGCATGATGAACGTTGATGAAAGTGTGGATCATCTCAAAGATTATGTGGGGACATCAATATACATCCTTGAGTCTTGAAACCCTCCCATACCGTCAAGGCATGTGTCTACTCTAACCATGCCAAATTTCGACGCATACAGGCACATATTGAAGAAATTTCAACATTCTCCCCATTCACTACTCACTATGCAGGGTTGGTGCATGACATTTATGGTGGGTGAATTGGAAGTTCCATGACATTTCAAGAGAGTACCAAGAAGGATTCTACAGATGGAAACAACGAATGATGACAATGAGACGTCCATTATGAACGTTGATGTAAACATGGACGATCTCAAAGATTATGTGGGGACATTAGACATCCTTGAGTCTTGAAACCCTCCCATATTGTCAAGGAATGTGTCTAGTTTAACCATGTCAAATTTTGACGCATACATGCACAGTTTGAAGAAATTTCAACATTGGCCCCATTCACTTATCACTGTGCAAGGTCGATGCAAGATGACATTTTTGATGGGTGTATTGGAAGTGCCATGACATTTCAAGAGATTTCTGACAAAGATTCTATAGATGGCAATGATTAATGATGATAATGAGACATCCATTATATTGAACGTTGATGCAAACATGGATGATCTCAAATATTATGCGGGGACATCAAACATCCTTAAGTCTCGAAACCCTTCCATAGTGTCAAATATTATGTGGGGAAATCAATATATATCCTTGAGTCTTGAAACCCTCCCATACCATCAAGGCATGTGTCTAGTCTAACCATGTCAAATTTCGACACATACAGGATTATATTGAATAAATTTCAATGTTGGCCACATTCACTACTCACTATGCAGGGTCGGTGCATGACATTTGTGGTGGGTGAATTGGAAGTTCCATGACATTTCAAGAGAGTTCCAACAAAGATTCTACAGATGGAAACGACAAATGATGACAATCAGACGTCCATTATGAACGTTGATGCAAACATGGATGATCTCAAAGATTATGTGGGGACATCATGCATCCTTGAGTCTTGAAACCCTCCCATACCATCAAGGCATGTGTCTAGTCTAACTATTTCAAATTTTGACGCATACATTCACAGTTTGAAGAAATTTCAACGTCAGCCCCATTCATTGCTCATTGTGCAAGGTCGATGCAAGATGACATTGGTGATGGGTGTATTGGAAGTGCCATGACATTTCAAGAGAGTTCTGACAAAGATTATATAGATGGCAATAATGAATGATGACAATGAGACATCCATTATATTGAACGATGATGCAAACATGGACGATCTCAAATATTATGCGAGGACATCAAACATCCTTAAGTTTTGAAACCCTCCCATACCATCAATTCAACTATCTAGTTTAACCATGCCAAATTACGATGCACACGGGAACAAATTGAAAAAATTTCAACGTTGGCCCCATTTACTGCTCACTGTGCGAGATCGGTGGAAGAAATTTGTGATGGGTGTATTGGAAGATCCATGTCAAATTTCAAGATAGTTTCGACAATGAGTCTATAGAAGGGAATTACGAATGATGACAATGAGACGTGCATAATGAACATTGATGTAAATATGGACGATCTCAAAGATTATGTGGGGACAAATTACATCCCTGAGTCTTGAAACCCTCCCATATCGTCAACGCATGTGTCTAGTCTAACGACCATGACAAATTTCGATGCATACAGTCACATATTGAAGAAATTTCAACATTGGCCCCATTCACTACTCACTATGCAAGGTTGGTACATGACATTTGTGGTGGGTGAATTGGAAGTTCCATGACATTTCAAGAGAGTTCCATCAAAGATTTTACAGATTGCAATGACGAATGGTGACAATGAGATGTACTTTATGAACGTTGATGCAAACATGGACGATCTCAAAGATTATGTGGGGACATCAGACATCCTTGAGTCTTGAAACCCTCCCATGTCGTCAATGCATGTGTCTAATCTAACCATGTCAAATTTCGATGCATACATGCACAAACTGAACAAATTTCAAAGTTGGCCCCATTCACTGCTCACTATGAGGGGTCGGTGGAAGACAATATTTTTGATGGGTGTATTGGAAATTCCATGGCATTTAAAGAGATTAGTTCTGACAAAGATTCTACATATAGAAATGACGGATGATGACAATGAGATGTGGGTGATCTGAATGATTATGTGTAGGTTCAATGGATGTCATTAATCCCTTGACCATATATAATCCCTAATCAATTAACCATTAAACTACCTAAGCCCCAAATCCATTACCCATTGACCCTTAATCCCTTAAATTGTAACCCCTAATCCCTTAACCCTTAATCCCTTAAATGATAACCCCTAATCCCTTAACCCTTAATCCCTAGACCTCAATTCCATAAATCACCTAAACCCCAAAGCCCCTATCCACTTAACCCCCAAAAACTCAACAAAATTACTATTTATGCATTGTTGATGCCCAAAAGAGAAACATAGGGTACATGCTTGCAAATGGTTGCAAACGCCTTATGACTTTTTATTTAACTATATTTAATAATATACTAATAGGTGGGACCCCTGGTGTAACTTGTGTGACTATGACGAAGAAAAAATAGTTTTTCTTTACATGCTTATGTGTTGGCTGAGATGAGCCCTACAGTTTATTTGCGTTTAAAAAATCTGTCGTAATGATTAATTAAATATGATGTTAGGGGCGATATGATTTTGGTGTTGTTTTTATATAACATTCGCAAGTATTATGTTACATTTATTTTGAGGAAGGACCTAAACTCCATGCTTAAGTTATATGTGTGATGTGGTGGATTCATGCTAGAAGGGTACACTCATTGTTTGAATTGGAAGTAATGTTGGAACATGGTATCCCTAGAAAAGTATTGTTATATGTGAAATAGTGATAATGGAAAGGGTTGGCGCATTTGCAAAATTGGAATATTGGCAAACTATGGTATAATCGGCTTGCATTAAGTTGATTTGAATGTTAATGGTTGGTGAGCTGACTAGTGGGCTTGCTCGTACTGGCATGAATGAAAACGTGAATGTAGAAGCGACGTGCACTAAATGCACGTCACTATAATTCACCTCGATCACGCCACCCTAGTCATTTTTCATTTGCTCTTGTTGGTTGTTGTTGCTCCGCTTTGCTCGACCATGGAAAAGGTATACAAGCTGGTCATTTCTCCTCAACAAATTTTATACAGGTATGGGGTTTTCTTGTTTTTCCATCCATGAACATTCTCTCTACTCTATAATGTCCCCCACCTCTTGATGAAGAGGATTGGAAAGACACAGTAGTCTAGTTGTCCCCACTAGACTATAGTCGCATGCATTATGGAGACAAAGTCATCCAAAATCCATCACCTAAGCACAACGTTATATTATTGAGTTGACTTTGAGAAGAAAAGGTAACTAAGGAAAAGAAAAGAGCATGTGAGGGAAAGCTAGGAGTTAACCCTAGGGGTTAACTAACTCAACAGAGAAATAGAATTGAAGTATAAAAGAAAGGACGCTTTTGGATTATTATTGCATTTTGCTTTTGGGCTCTTGAGCACAAACAATTTTGAGGGTTTTGAGACTACAAACACTAGAGATCAAATTGGTGGTGAAAGTTCCCACCTCACTTGATCCAAGCTTGGTCTCGGGGATGCAATACTCCACCCCTCCACCCACACCATTCTATAGCATCATTAGGTACCATCAAGCATTCAAGGAATGAGCAGGGTGTAACCTTGGGGGTTTTCTGCAAGGGGGGCACTCCATTGAAGGGAGAAAGATACGATCCAAGAGATAGAAGAGGTTTTTTTATTATTGGACATATGAGTTTTCTCTGTAGGGCCTCAGCCATCATTCCTAGCATATTTGGAGGGAGGTTTACTTGCCATTTGATTTTCTGGAGCTTGGCAAGAGTTGGAGAGGAGGGCACACTGTGGAAAGAGATATAGTCACTTTGGAGGAGGAGATCTTCATCTTTCAGCTATATACTTCACCAGGGGGTTTGTCTAGCCCCAATCTACATTTCCATCCAGTTACATAGCATTTGGAGGCTCCTAGCAAGGAGGCCAAATTATTGGGTCTTTGCAGTCTTCAAGGAGGGCGCAGTTCAATTTGGGGTTTCAGTCATTTGAGGAGTAGATCTCTACATTTCAGTCTAAGACTTCGGGAGGGGGTTCGTCTTGCCCCTATCTATCATTCCATACAGCTTCAGGGCATTTAGAGGCTTCCAGCAGTAGGGCCAAATTATTGGGTTTCTACAACCAGTCAGGAGGGTGCAACTTAGCCAAGGGGGTTTGGACTTGGACCTTGGAGGGAAAGAAGGTAATATTGTATTGATCTTCAACTTATTATCTAGCCTTGGGAGGCTTATGTATTCAGTCTTGATCATTTTTTA
The DNA here is from genome assembly GCA_009831015.1 of Picea engelmannii. Classification (NCBI taxonomy): domain Eukaryota; kingdom Viridiplantae; phylum Streptophyta; class Pinopsida; order Pinales; family Pinaceae; genus Picea; species Picea engelmannii. Next base: position 11,172 of record WSFP011401076.1, read on the forward strand.
GAATCTCTTATTCCAGCTAGAGGATTTATTTGATATTCTTCCAGATCTACAAATCTATTGTACCAGATTCTCTATATTATCTAATTAAAGGTCAGATCTGTGTTATTTAGTTCTATAACTGGTGTCTCTTGTTATATCTTGTATTTATTTATGATGCATCTTCATATATATGTCCACATGCTTTGATAATCCAATATATAAACCCTATACGCAACTTCATGAGAAAACCTGCATACATACACCCAAACAACAGTAGACAAAAAGTGCATTGGTGCACCATTTACAGGAAAACGAGGAGGCAATGCACAGGGGGAAGTTTGAGTTGAAGGAGACCTTGGAGAGGGTAAATTCCATTCAGGATAAGATCTCATAGGTCCTATTACATTTGACGCATGGAGGGAAGGGGCCATAAATATATGCAAAAAGGGAAGCCAGTGGGTCTCATGGGGAGACGAGGCATCATCAAGAGAAGAAATTTCACTACCACACCGAGGGGCAAAGTTTTAGAGGAGGAGTCCCTAAGAGGATAAAACAAAGTTGGACTACCCCCAGACCATACCTACCTTCATTCTTGGATAACCAGACACAACACAACTACCAAGATGAGATTGAGGACAATTTTGATCAGTATGTCCGGAAGTATAACTCACTAAGCGCAGGGATCCAAAGGCAAATCACACTGGAGCATTATTGTGGGATAAAATTCAGGGAAAAACCCAAACCATATCATAGGAACAACTATGATCTAGAGCACAAGGCAGGTAAGATGGAAATCCCATACTTTGATGGATCTTCCAAGGTGACTACACAAGCTTGGGTGCAGAAACTTGATACCTATCTACAACTAAACCCAATGAGAGAGATGGATGTCATCAAGTTTGCCACCATGTACCAAGAGGTAAAAGATCATTACTGGTGGTACCATGGGTTATCTACACTAGGCCATAATCAAATCACTTCTTACACATAGTTTACACAGAGGCTTATTGACAGATTTGACCAGGGGGATCCAAACTACATTTCAGGGAACTCGCCCAACTCAGGGAGATAGGATCACCAGAGGTATATATAGAGGAGTTTCAGAGGATAACAATTATGGTACAAGATGTGTCATAAGTGAGACTCATCATTCTCTTCACAGAGGGGTTGATGGAACCCTTAAGGGGTTGGGTAAAGCATTTCAAGCCTACCAACTTACAGGATGTTATATGGAAGACAAGGGATTTGGGATCAGAAGCTAAAACTAGATTTACCCCTAGACCACCTTTAAACACGGGGGGAAGAGACCAAAGACCTCCCATGAACCAAGTGGGGAGAGACCAAAGGTGGTTTGACAGAGGAAGGGGTAGGTTGGATGAAACCACTAGGAGGGAATTGAGGATGAAGCAATTGTGATATACTTGCAAAGAACCTTGGGACCCAACACACAAGTGTATGGGAAAAGGCAAAGCACACTACATTGAAGTAATTTATGATGATGAGGAAGATGAAGGTTTTGACCACCTGCAGAACATGGAGGAAGATCCCACCGAAAACATAGATGATGGCTATGCAAGTCACTGCCTTGCAACAGATGAAAAGGTAACATTGGCATCCATCAGTGGGGTACCCAAATTCAATACCTTTAGGATGAGAGCAGTGTTACAGGGGAAGAAGGTTTTGATTCTCAATGATGGGGGTGCTTCATAGAACTTCATTGATTCATCCCTACTACAACGAAGACACATACCCATTGTTGAATTTGAAGGATTCGGGGTGGAAGTAGCAGGGGGGAGCACTATTCGTTGTGACAGGTATATTCCAAGAATGAAGCTTACATTGGGAAGAAATGATTTGGCACAAGACTTCTATGTGATGGACCTTCCAGACACTAATATCATCCTTGGATTTCAGTGGCTTAGTACGCCGGGGCCAATCACTACCAACTACAAGACCATGGAGATGTCCTTCATAGAGGAAAATCGAAAAAAGGTGGTTCTAAGAGGTATGACAGGAAACACACCTAGGGTGGTTACAACAAAGCACATAGAGGCCATTTTTAGGACAGAAGACATTGTGTATGGAGCCAAATGTAGAATATAATTGTGGGTGGATAAGAAAGGGGAGACTCATTACTCACTAGAGATTTAGAGAATCATTAACAAGCACAACAAAGTCTTTGGGCCCATTCCACCAGGAGCACCACCGGATAGGGGGTTTGATCACATCATAGAGTTGGAAGAGGTAGATAAACTTGTCATCACCACTCCCTACAGGTACTCAAAGAAATACAAATATGAAATCGAGAAGGCTATTAAAGAACTGTTAGACATAGGCCACATTAGGCCAAGTTTCGGACCCTTTTATCTTCAGTGGTGCTAGTGAAAAAGAAGGATGGGACCATGTGCATGTGCATTGATTACAGGGATTTGAATAAGAAGACAATCAAGCACAAATACCCCATTTTGAGGATTGATGAGCTATTGGATGAGCTTCATGGGGCTGTATACTTCACAAATATTGACTTGCGCTCTGGCTATCATCAGATAAAGATGAGGGAGCAAGATGTACCCAAGACTAATTTCAGATGTCACTAAGGTCACTATGAGTTCTTAGTGATGCCTTTTGGGTTGACTAATGTGCCAGACACCTTCCAATATTGCATGAACCACTTCTTAAACAAGCAATTAAGTTCCTCTTAGTATTCTTTGATGACTTATTGATCTATAGCAATACTTGGGAGGAGCATATTCAGCATGTGGAACAGATTTTGTCTATCATGGAAGGGAAATGTTTGTATGCTAGGGAATCCAAATGTGAATTTGGAATGACAGAGGTCCTCTATTTGGGACACATCATTAGGGTGAAAGGGGTACATGTACACCAAGAGAAGATACAAGTTATACTTGACTAGCCCACACCTAAGACCATCACAGAATTGAAGGGGTTTCTTGGCATTTGTTGCTATTACATGAGGTTTGTCAAAGGTTTCTCCCAGCGTTGTGCACCTTTGACCATTTTGACCAGGAAGGGAGCATTCAGGTGGAGTCCAGAGACACAGTTGACTTTTGACAAAATGAAAAAGGTGATGAGTACGTGCCTAGTCTTGGCTCTACCAGATTTCGCACAACACTTTACAGTGGAGTGTGATGCCTCTGGGGATGGCATAGGAGCAGTGCTTATGTAGAATAGGAACCCTATTGTCTATGAAAGCCGAAAACTAAGGGGTCCTGAGCTTCTCTACACCATCTATGACAAAGAGATGTTGGCCATAATGAACGCATTGGCTAAGTTCAAGCAATATTTTGTAGGAGCGAAATTTGTAGTGAGGACATATCACAACAGTCTCAAGTACTTTTTGGATCAAAAGGACTTAAATGAGAGGCAACAGAAGTGGGTTAGCAAGATACAGACTTATGAATTTGACATTGAGTTTGTCAAAGGGAACAATAATGTGGTGGAAGATGCATTATCTAGGAGGCCATCAGTTTATGCTATCACCGACATCTCAGTTGACTGGGAGGCCCACCTTTTGGTGGAATACTCAAAGAACCGATTTGCATGTGAATTAATGGATGGACAGGTACAGGATGACAACTTTAGAATTATGGATGACATCATATATTACAAGGGCTGAATCTTCTTGGTTCTCGAGTCAACCTTTAAATCCAAGGTACTATAAGCATTCCATGATTCACTAGTGGCAGGACATCAAGGGTTCGTCAAGACGTACCGACAGATAAGGGAAAGATTCGCCTGGAAAGGTTTGAAGGAAGATGTGATGCGCCACATCAAGGAATGCACTACTTGCCAAGTAAATAAGGATGAGCACACCCATCCAACAGGATTAATACAACCACTACCCATCCCTAAGTACAAATGGGAAAGCATATCTATGGACTTCATCACAGGATTGCCCGAAGCACAGGGAAAAGATTGCATTTTTGTGGTGGTAGACAGGTTAACCAAGTTACCACATTTTTTCTCCTTTGCCACAGACTATAGTGCAACATAGGTCACAGATTTGTTCTTCGGAAACGTTTTCAGATTACATGGTCTACCCAATACCATTGTGAGTGACAGGGACAGCAGGTTCATTAGAACCTTTTGGCAGGAACTATTTAGGTTGGTAGGTGCGGCCTTAACCCCTAGCACCAACTATCATCCTCAAACTGATGGCCAAATAGAGATAGCCAACAAGTGGGTGGAAGGATACCTCCAAAATTATGTGTCAAGGCAGCAGAAGGCATGGGTTAAGTGGCTTCATTTGGGGGAATACTGCTACAACACCACCCAGCATATGTTTATTGGCATGCCACCATTCAAAGCCTTATACAGTTATGATCCCCTCTCCTTTGTGGATATTGTCTTTGGTGACAACAGGGCCCCTATGGTTCGGGATTGGATTCAGTAGAGTCAGGATATACTCAGAGAACTCAAGGACCACCTGCAAAGGGCACAAAATCAACAAAAGGTTTAGCTAGACAAGCACACGGTGGAGCCCACATTTGAGGTTGGTGATTTGGTTTACTTGAGGATCCAACCGTACAGACAAGCATCCATTAAGAGAAGTGGCACAGAAAATCTCCAACCCCGATTCTTTGGACCTTATAGGGTCAACAAAAAGGTAGGGTTCATGGCATATGAGATTGATATCCCATAGGGAAGCAAAATACATAATGTTTTCCATGTGTCATGCTTGAAGAGATCCATAGGAAAACACATCATTCCTATTGAGGAACTGCCACCCTTAGATGAAGAAGGGAAATTGATATTGATACCAGAAGAGATACTAGAAGTCAGGGAAAATAAATTAAGGAAGACAAGCATCAAGGAATATTTAGTCAAGTGGAAGAACTTACCTATTGAAGATTCTACTTGGGAAAGTGAACAGGTGCTACAGGAGACAGGTTCATAATTGCTTGTGGGCAAACAATTTCTAGCAGGGGAGATTGTAATGTCCCCCACCTCTTGATGAAGAGGATTGGAAATACTCGGTAGTCTATTTTTCCCCACTAGACTATAGTTGTGTGCATTATGGGGATAAAGTCAGCCAAAATCCATCACCTAAGCACAATGTTATATTATTGAGTTGACTTTGAGAAGAAAAGGTAACTAAGGAAAATAAAAGAGCATGTGAGGGAAATTTAGGAGTTAACCCTAGGATTAACTAACTCAACAGAGAAATATAATTGAATTATAAAATAAAGGAAGCGTGCACTTCTCATTCACTTTTGTATTATTATTTCATTTTTCTTTTGGGCTCTTGAGCACAAACAGTTTTGAGGGTTTTGAGACTACAAACCCTAGAGACCAACTCGGTGGTGAAAGATCCCACCTCACTTGATACAATCTTGGTCTCAGGGATGTAATACTCCACCCACACCATTCAACAACATCTACAAGTACCATCAAGCATTCAAGGAAGGAGCAGGACGTAACCTTGGGGGTTTTCAGCAAGGGGGGCGCTCCATTGAAGGAAGAAAGATTTGATCTAGGATATAGAGGAGGTTTTTGGATTATTAGACATCTGGGTTTTCTCTGTAGGGCCTCAACCATCATTCCTATCATATTTGGAGGGAGGTTTACTTGCCATTTGATTTTCTAGAGCTTAAAAAGAGTTGGAGAGAAGGAGGGCACATTGTGGAAAGATATCTAGTCAGTTTGGAGGAGGAGATCTTCATCTTTCAGCTAGAGACTTCACTAGAGGTTTTGTCTAGCCCCAATCTACATTTAAACCCAGTTACATAGCATTTGGAGGCTCCTAACAAGGAGGTCGAATTATTGGGTCTCTGCAGTCTTTAAGGAGGACACAGTTCAGTTTGGGGTTTCAATCATTTGAGGAGCAAATATCTACATTTCAGTCTGAGACTTCGGGAGGGGTTTTGTCTTTCCCCGATCTATCATTCCATACAGTTTCGGTGCATTTGGAGGCTTCCAAAAGTAGGGCCAAATTATTGGGTTTCTACAACCAACTAGGAGGGCGCAACTTAGTCAAGGGGGTTTGGACTTGGAACTTGGAGGGAAATAAGTTAATATTGTATTGATCTTCAACTTATTATCTAGCATTGGGAGGCTTATGTATTCAGTCTTGAGCATTTTTTAGCAGCTCTTATTCCAGCTAGAGGCTTTATTTGATATTCTTGCAGATCTGCAGATCTATTGTACCATATTCTCTATATTATCTAAATAAAGTCAGATATGTGTTATTTGGTTCTATAACTGGTGTCTCTCGTTATATCTTGTATTTATTTATGATGCATCTTCAGATCTATGTCCACATTCTTTGATAATCCAATATATAAACCCTATACGCAACTTCATGAGAAAACCTGCATACATACACCCAAACAACAGTAGACAGTGAATAGTTAGTGTTTCCAGGAAAAAAATTGGCTTGTGGACAATACATGCTCTTTAAGTCAACATTTGGCTCTTGTTTGCTCATGATCTATGCATTTCCAAAGTTGTTGTATGAATGAATTCAGACTGTGTATAGGTCATTTGCAAGGTTTTGGTTTCCTGTGGTGGTTGTATTTGAATCATGGCATTGAAAAGAAGTGTGGTGTCTTTTGTTGTGTATGGTTGTTCGCATTTTTGTTTTGGAAAAGAATATTGTTGGGAAACCCCTAAGCATGCCTTGCCTCTGGTTCCTTGTTCTGGGTTTATTCACTGTTTGAAGTAGTTATCATCACTTCTTACCTGTGAGTTATTTGGTCACTCTACCTGTCTTTGAAGTTATGGTTTTCGTGGCTATTGTGCATGCGCCTTGGTCACTACTCTATGAGTATTAATGTGGAATTTTGTGAAGAATTAAAATTTCCATGCTCCTTTTGGTCAAACCATCGGTTTGTTAACCCACTTTTGTCTACCAACTTGTTTTCCATTGTTGTGTATGGAACCCTGTGCATTGGGAATTATGGTGGAGATGGCCAACCCAGAATTTGATGAAGGCACAGTTTGTGTTCATTTGAAGTCATCAGTTTAGTTGATTATTTGTTGTGCAAAAGTGGGTTGTATGTTAACCTTAATCATTTGTCTGATAATACAATCTTTCCTGTGGGGATACTGGGGTAATGACAACATTGCAAAACATGGTTTAAGGCATATGACCTACTGTGTCTTCAATTTTTTATGAAAGGAATACCTCTGGGAGTAAATTATATATGCGGTGAATGAGTTTTGTGATCCAGAATGAAAAGGATTTTAGGAGTGTTGTTAATTGAAGTTTCAATTTTGAATTATGTTGTATGAAGGGATATTTTTTGTGGACACTTCGTGGAACCCTATAATTATTTTAACGCACTGGTGTTGATATCAGGCCTCACAGTATGTCCATTCCTCGACTATGGGTTGTATTTATTTTTATTATTGTGGCGTTGTGCCTCATCGCCCATGTTGCACGCAAGTTATGTTATTACTGTTGAATAATTATTGAGAAAAGGATTTCGAAATGATCCCTGTGCATTGCAACTTCTAGATGCAAATGAACACCCTGGAAGTGAAATCCCAACTCTGGAATTTTGGAAACAGAGTGTTGAAGTTCAATTTTGAAACAGTGAAGAAGTTTAAATTTTGAGCTCGAAAATGGCATTGTTTGATATATGATAGAACAATATCCATGGGGTTCCCTTTCATTATACCATTTTACGCAAAATACACTCCCCTCATTATCCCAATTACACTTTTCACTCCCTGATTTGTTGTTACTCATTTTTTTTAAAGGAAAATTTTGTGAAAAAATGAAAGAAATGATTGATGATCGATATTTTGGGAGATGGTTGTATACACAGTTTGATTGTTTTATTAGTTGCTTGAATAGTGTTCATGAATATTTCCCTTCCATTATATCATTTTACGCTAAGTACAATCCCTCCATACTCGCAATGACCCTATCAATTCATTGTTCGTCTAGAAATTAATAAATGTTTTTTTAATGGATGGATTGCATGCGTTATGTAGTAAATAATAGAGCCAACTCTTGATTTATTTAAAGTAGAGTTTCATGTATGGGTTATTAAGAACTTTTCATAACTGGTTAAATATTGCTACAGGATGAGTTTTTCAGTAGGGGTAGTAATGGTCAAAATAACAAAGGCAGAGGTAATTGGCAGTGAGGCCATAGAAGGCCTTAGTTTTCTATTCATTTCGATGTTGATCCACAAGAGTTGAAGCAATTGTTTCAAGATGGGTATTTTAATTTGGTTGGCCATGGAATCTTGCATCCCCGACCTGACAGACCCCCATTTCAGCCTCCTCAGAATTTTCCTGGCATTCACGCTCCTCCACATGTATCATTGCAGCCTGAAGTCCCCGCTAATGAAAGTTGGCAAGAAATTTTCCACCAGCGTGCCTCTCACCATCGTGGTTGGCCCACTGTGTCAATGCCTTTACCACCACCAATTAGTCCCAATGTTCAAATTGTTCCTGTTGTTTCTCCAGTACAATCCTCACACTCTAGACAAAGATTAAAAACTTATATCCTGCAACCTGTGCAAGATAAAGGAAAAGCAGTGGGTTCCCCCTCCAGTCCTTCCACGAAATCCTCTAATTCTGTGTCTTCACGCCTCCACCTAAAAGATGACCGCTCTAATGTGATCAACGAAATATAGCCCCAAGGGTCTAACCAACCAAGGGCCACTCAAGGAAAGTCAGTTGGAGATAGCAGTGAGAAGAGGAAATATACCTCGCAAAGCAACAAATATGGATTTTAATGTTTTTTTTTATGATTTTTAGTAATGATGACAATATTTGATAATTTTCAACTTTTGGGTACAACAAGATTTATTTTGGATATTTTTGTGGATAAAATGGATATATTGTTTTTTGGGATATGTCCTTAAATTTTGATGATATTTAAATATTCAATTTGAATAATATCAAGGGGAGCTACAAGGGTGTTATATGATCCTAATGATAAAATTTTGTATTTTATAATTGATGATTGACAAAAGAATGATGGGAGTCACAAGGGCTCCCACCTATTTAGTAATTATTAACTACACCCTTATTTATATATTATTATTTGTTATTTCTCCCTAAAATAATTAGTTAAGTTAATTTGACTTAACTAAAGAAAGTAGTTGAACTACCTCAACTTATTGAGAAAGAATAAAGGTTCAATAAGAAGAAGAGACAAAGGGAGAATAGAAGGAGAAAGACAAGACTAAGGTTTGCTCTTTAGTTAAATGACATAGTTTCAGTTTTCATTCATTTATGAGTTTACTTGAAAGCCTAGTCCTCTTGTTGAAACTAGGGTCTTATTGAGGGCAACAAGGTTCAAAACTGAATCATATTTTTCAGCCGCTTGTTTTAGAGGTGTTGATTCATCCCTAATAGTCTATGTATTCTTGTCTATTTGTGAATTAATTTCCATGGTTGATAAAGGATATCTTGCAAATTCAAATGGCAGCATTTTTATGGCAAGTTGATCTAGATCATTAATTTCAGTTTTATTTTACTATCAGAATCTTTTTGTATGGTTCCCATCAGAGACCTCTGAATCTGACTTTGGTCCATACCCTCACAAGGGTTTGTAAAGGGAAATACACTTTTTGTATCTCAGAATGAAATAAATCAGATTGTTGTTTTGTCTCATACATGTGTCTTCATGACTTGGTTCCTCTTTTCGCTTTTGGTCACCATGTTTACTTTATTGTAAAAGTTGTATACATTATTGTAGCCTTGTATAAATTTTGTCTTTACATCGCAACATTTACAAATCATAAAATCAGCCTTAATCCTTGTAATTAATACTTGTGGATTGAGTGAATGTTTTGAGGCTATAAACCCTGGGTGACATTCCCAACTATCTTTTTCTAGCCAGGAAATATTTGAAAATGATTGAGTAAGGTGTTTCATACCTTTTCCTCAACATGCACATTAGGAGTTAAATTGGAATCCAAACTAGAAGCTAAAAAGGAAGCTAATCAGGAAGCTAAACTAGAAGCTAAACATGGAGCTAAATTGGAAGCTAAACTAGAAGCAAAAACTAGCGCTAATCGGGGTGCTAATTGGGGTGCTAAATAGGGAGCTAACTTAGGCGCTAACTGGGGTGTTAAATAGAGAACTAAACTAGGTGCTAATAGCGCCTATATTAGCACCTACTTGTGTTGCTCGGCGCAAATAGCACCATAAATAGCGCCCTCCCGATAAATAGCACCAACTTTAGCAAAAAAGTGGAGAAAAATACATTAAAACAACCAGTGGAAGCAAAAAAGGGAGCTAATCACAAGAATTTGTTGTAGTGTGAAATGAGGTATTATCAAAAGAATGAGAAACTAATAAAGAGGCTCTTGGGTTACAAATCGATCAATAGATGACTAACATCGTGAACAAATCGGGAGCAGTCTGAAAGAAAATAATGATAGTCCTTGAGAAACATTTCTATAATCTTGGCATTCTCTTGAAGGAAGCTAAAGGGAACCATAACAAAAAAATATCCATGCATCAATGAAGCAACATGGTTAGAAGAGGACTATAGTTTAAAGTATCATGGAAAAAATAAAACATGTCTCAAGTATCTAAAGCAACACTACATTAGAAGATACTATGACCAATTTAATTATGTTTCTAAGAAGGTAGAAATTGAAGTTGGTTACTACAGAATCAAATGACTATGATAGAATCATTAATGTGACATGTGTTGAGAAAGGGGGAGAGATAAATAGTAAAACAAAGTCCAAAACAAATGGCACAAAAAAAGGGGAAGCATCACCTTAGGGGGGAGAAGAGAAATATTCCTTTTGTCATTGTTGTCAAAGGAGGAGAGATGAAGAGTAAAACAAAGTTAGCTCAAAGAACTCAAAATATATGATACATTCACAAGGGGAGTAAAATTGTTTTACTAGGTTTCCATCAATAACAAAGGGGGAGATTGTTGAAAACTTGGTTGTCATTGATGTCAACCTTGATAGATAGGTAAAGTATCATTGATTGATTGGTTTGAGAGGCATTGTCAATATTGGACATAATGTTATGAAGATGACTCAAATTTCAAGCATTGCCAATATTGGACATAATGTTATGAATATGACTTGAATGTCAAGCATTGTCAATATTGGACATAATGTTATGAAGTTGACTTGAATATCAGTAGAAAGATAATATTAACTAATAAATTGTATGATCTTGATTCACTCATCCTATATTGTATAAGGTTCATGAAATCATTCTAATGGAAATATGGTTTATGTTGGATTGTGTCATTAACATCCATGCACAAAAAGAAACTGTGAAAAAATTGTCCATATAAAAAGGGTAAATGGAGAATCTAATATGGATGCATACAAATCACAAATAAGAATGTTGGACATGGTGTTATAGTGTTGGCATTGATGTCAAATAATATTAGTATGGGAATCAGTATAGTCACAGAGTCAATAAGTCTGGTATAAACATCTCAGCAAGAAGTTGAAGAAGTTGAAAAAGTCGAAGGTCCAAGTCAAAGAAATTGGGGGTCGAAATCGAAGAAGTTGAAGGTCGAATTCGGATAAGTAGAAGAAGTTGAAATCAAAGAAGTCGAAGATCGAATCCTAAGTCGAAGTCGAAACCGAAGCAAGTCGGGACGACTAAATTCAAATTACACAAGTTGATTTTCTTTTAAGTTGAGTCGGTTCGAATAGAAGTGAAGTAAATTACCCCGAAGATCGAAGTTGAAAGAAAATTGAGTCGGGAAATTCATGTCGGATAAAGCAAGTCGGGACAACCAAATTCGAATCTCTCAAGTTGGTTTTCTTCTTAGTCAATTTGGTCCAAGAATAAAGTAACCTAAAGGTCGAAGTTGAAGCAAAATTAAATTGGGAAATACAAGTCGGGTCAAGGCTGAAGCAAGTTCGGTGGACCATAATCGAAATACTCAAGTCAAAATTTCTCCTAGTTGAGTCAACCAAAAAGATGTTTGTCGATCGAATGAGGAAGCAAATACGAAAAAGGGTGAAGACCAAGTCGAATCTTTAGTGACTAGCAGTTGAGAGGGAACTGATTTTAATATCCACCATCAAGTAAAATGTTTATAAGTTGAGTTTAAATAGTCACCAACAAAGCAGATATGTGTAGGTCGATTTAGACATTCATGAAAAGGTAAAATGCATTGAAGTCGATATAGCATCCGATGATGAAAGGAAAATATGGGAAAGTTTCTTTCAAAGAACCACATGTACTGGCCACCTCGCACATGTTCTCGGGAAAATTCCCTCTTGTCGACTAATTGGGCATGTTCTGCACAAAACTGATGTCGTAGAATTGTAAAATTCATTTCCAACACTCCAAAATATTCATACGAAATCAATATCTAATTTTGTGTACGAAAATCAATTAATGAAGTCACCATTTGCATTAATCAAATGAAGGGGTGCAATGTTTCATTACTAAAAGACACAATGGTTCAACCTTATACCTTTTGGAAATTATATAAGCAGACACACAAGGTAAAAGAAAAGTGTCTATGTGGGTTTTACATAAAAGATATAAAGGCATAGCAGAGTCCAAGGAAGAAAGACAAGATACTTATGTAATGAGGGTGGAAGGGTGAAGCAAGGAAGGACTAATGTCCTTTACTGATTAAAGTTTGAAGATAGGAAGTTGGTGCTTCCTAGGGTTGGTCCCCTAAACAAGGGAGTTGGTACTTCCTAGTCTTGGTTCCCTAAACAAAGGAGTTGGTGCTTCCTAGGGTTGGTGCCCTAAAACAAGGGAGTTGGTGCTTCCTATGGTTGGTGCCCTAAAACAAGGGAGTTGGTGCTTCCTAGGGTTGAAGCCCTAAACAAGGAGATTGGTGTCTCCCAATCATTATTGTAACTTGTATTATTGTATTGATTTTATATTCAAGTTTATTGTTGTTTATCAATTGTTGTTAATAAGGTAAAATTAATAAAAGTTTAAATAATTAACCAATACTAATTTACCCCCCCTCTAAGTATTGACCAAGTTTCCAACACATATATGCTCCAATTGTTCTCGTTCCAGGCAAGTAACCAAATTTCTTCCTTTGCCTCAATTTCATAGACATGGACCTTTTGACATATGTAACTATTGAGAGGGACCTCCAAACTTGCCTACATCCTTCCTATCTGATCACTTGAGGTTAATGAGGACATCTCCCCTGGGTTGGACCTCATCCATCCCTAAAATGTGGGGATTTCTTTCTAAGGTGGCAGTGGTTTATTATCTTGTAGTTACGCGTATTTGAGGACTTGTGTGGGGCTTTGGAACAAATACAAATTCCGCGATAACAGACACTACAAGCAAATAACTCAAAATTTTCCAACCAGAAAGTACCAAAAGAGATGAAAAATTATATAATAATCCATTATGGATCACAAGTTAGTAATGATATGGTATTTAAGAACTACTATCCAATTATGTGTAGAGTACTTGAAAAAGAGTACTATAATTCCTAAGTAGATCATTGATGTATATGGCCATTGGTATCAATTTGAATTGCCCAACGTTATTTGGCAATGAGGCCATGCTTTCCAAATGGTAGCATGGATTTATGGTAAGAGGTGGAAACTCTAGGTTTCATGCTAACTCTAGGGATTGTGGATCAAGCCATATAAACATGGGCCTAGGTGGTAGCAAATAAACATAAGAAAGGCTACCATTAGGGAACCTTGAGCATGAAGAGTGTAGACAACAACCTATAGCTATGGAAATCAAGTAGTGTAAAAGGTGACATTGGACATTAATTAGTATTGGAGAATGAGGAGGATGTTGTAACCAAATGGTCCCTTGGTGGGGAAGGGGATTTTGGGTAGTAAGACCAGGAAGAATAAGCCATAGGGAGAGAGGGCTCCAATTCGAGAAGTGTTGAATCTCATATACCTAGAAGAAAGGTTGAAGCTATGGGTGAATGTAAAAAAGGATGAACACTTGAAAGGATATGTTGAATATATGCAATTGGTGGATTATGATATCCAAAACTATGTATCCTTCCCTAAGTTCATACTAGAGCACTACAATAATGGAGTGGGGAGAATGGAAAGAAATGAAAGCCATTTTGGGCCTTGTTCAACTGTAGAATTATGACCTTCTTGCATGTCCCTTGCTTTGGGAATTCTCCCACTGTGTGGAAGTGTGTGAGGTTACTATTGTCAAAGGTGAATTCTAGAGGGATTCATCTTGACGGGAAGGTCCTCATCAATGATGAAGTGGTCCACGCCATAATCAAAATCTTGATAGATGGATGGGATGTTGTGGATATATTTATGGTTCATCCCAATACATGGAAAGATAGGGTCGTAGAGGAACAAGTGGAACCATGCATGAAATGTAGAGTGAAGACAAAGGATTGAGTTTTTATATAACCCTTATTAATCATTATAGGTTAGTATGGAAACACAACTACTATCTAACAGGGCATTGCAGACTTTCCAAAGGGGTGGATGCTCTAAATAGGTAGTGTAAGTGGAAGATGTCTATGCAAACATTGTTAGGTTGAATTCAAATTAGTACCTCACCAATGAAGTATTTCAATGTGATAAATTCATAGGACAAGAACCATGATTTTTAATTTGGTAGTTCCTGGTTGTTGATTTCACTCTTGCAGCAGATGAAGTCGCTTGGTGCTTAATTGCTAGAATGGGAATCACATAAGTTGTTGGGATGAGTGTCATGTCATTGCTTCAAATTTCTTCACATTTTGCACAAGATCCTTCTTGTCTTGAAATTCATTCATCGACTTTAACAACATTGGTTGTCTTTTGGGGTGACTAGACTATCCTCTAGGATAGACAAAGCTTTATATTTGGCAACATAAATTATAAATACATTCTTCAAATAAAGGAAGAAGATCTTATGATTTTCACGAGTCCATTATTTAATTACCTTGTTAGATTTCTCACTAGATGACATGTCCACATGCATAATCCCTTACTCATATGGACTATACTTGATGTCCTTCTAATCCATGTATAAATTGTATATATTTGTCCAGTGGTGATTTTAAGAACCCCCCCTAAATTTATATGTATAATAATTGGGCGAATCCCCATGATACATAGGAAAAATTGAAGGCTATTTTATCAATAATATAATATGTATATATAAGTTTTTGGCGAATCTTTTAGTCGATTATATAATCTTGTAAAATCTTGGCGAATCTTTCACTAAATTATAAAATCTTGTAAAAACTTGGCGAATCTTTCATTGAATTATAAAATCTTGGCGAATCTTTCACTTAATTATTAAACCTTTAAAGTCTTGGTGAATTTTTTGTAAAGAAGTTTTCTTCCTTGTCCCATATGCTGGCCTAGTTAATATATCATAGAATTCATATGCCATATGATGGATGATATAA
>WSFP011401083.1:0-26444 GCA_009831015.1 Picea engelmannii
TAGTGAAGGGTACACTACAAAATCAGCCAACACATTAGACCTTCTTTGGATGTGGCAATATTCTATATGCTCAAAATAATGTTCAAGAAGACCCACCCTCAGATACTTACACAAAAGGATGATGTCCGACTGATCCAGATTATTTTTGACATGAAGTGAGAGAAGAGATATAATAAATAAATGTACAGAGATATCTTAGATATACAATAATATAAAATAAATGTATTAGAGATGCAACCATAAACATAGAGATACAATAATACACAATTTTCTATTAATGAGCGAAAATGTACAAAGACTGTAAAAATACAGAGTGAAAGACTCTCTAGAATGGTGGCAACTTATCTCTGAGAAGAGATGTGTCCGCTACTCACATTTGAAAGAAGATGATCTTACAATGAGGCTCCAAAGACATTTTTATCATAAATAAAATCCAAAACCCTAACCTTGGAAGATGAAAATTAACAATTTTGTGGACCCCGTTTTGGGTAGTTTGGTGTATCAACTTATCGGGGGGCGTAACTTTGGCATACGATCTCCGTTTGGGGCACACAATAGCTTGTTGGAACGGTATCATCGAGGAGATTCATTTTGGGGGATCAATCAGAGCCTTTAGCTATACTTGAGAAGATCTATCCCAAAAAACCTTCATTTAGGCCCTCAAAATGGATCATGAAGTTAAAAACTGCTAAAAATAATAAATTACCAAAATTGTCAGAAAACTATTTTGAGCTAGTTGGAAAAGGTGGGTGGCCACCAATATCCACCTGGATCAATCCTCCCTCCTTAGGAAGAAATGGTATCAATTTCTTTGAGTGCCTGGGGGAGAGGGACAAGCGTTTGCTGAATCTGCATCTTGATGAGCTGCTTGCCTTGTTGGAGAAGTTGCGCTGCTTAGCTTGTTGAAGGTTGTCATGAACCTATGGCTGGAAGGGTTGGAACTTTTTAACCAATCTAGCTACATGAGATGCCTGTGTGTAGAAGGAATATTTACACTTTGTTGCAATATTGTCGACTTGCTTCTGTTGGATAGAAGGTGCTTGGGCCAAGGCTATAGTGGTTTCAATATTGTGAAGAAGATGAATTTTGTAGTATGAGATACTACCTTTTGACATTTTTTAGGTGGGACAATAGTTGGAACTACCTCTGGTATCCTATAGACATGACCCCCCAGAGTAACAATGACACTACGAGGTTGAGACTCATAGATATCATGGCGCTTCCACATATATGGCTGGCCCAAGAGAACATAACAGACATCCAATGAGACAACATCACATAATACCTCATCCTTGAAGGGTTGGATGCCGTATGACAATCGACACTGCTGGATGACACGAAGATATTGTCCTTGGAGAAGCCACCGAGTGTTGTATGGTTGCGGGTGTGGTGTTATCGACAATCCCAAATGTTTTATGACCTCTGATGAGATGAGGTTCTTTTAGATTCTGCTATCAATAATAAAATGTAGCAGGGTCCCCTTAACCCAATCAGTGAATGAAAACGACACTCCCCCTCTTCAGGATCTATGGGTTCTTCTGATTGAATTACTATGGTCACGACAATAATAGTGGGGTTTGTGTCGATGATGTGTCTTCTATCAATATTTTCTGAATCAGATTTTGAATCAAGGTTCGACTCCTTGTCTTTGATCTCAACCACCAATGACTGTTTTGAGCGACATTCATTGGTATTGTGCCAGGGGATTTTGTTTAAATCACACCATTTTTCGGTGTCCTTCTTCATATTTTTGTGACCCTTATTTTCTTGTGGCTTATACTGGTTTTCGAGAGACTGCTTGTTAGGGACGTATTTATCATACTTTGGTTATTGCTGATTTGTAGACTCAAAATCCTGTTTGTTCTAGTGCTTAAATTTCTACTCGATTTTAACAACATATCGATAAGCAACACCGAGTGATGAGATGTCCAGAAAATCCATTTTAGTTTGGATGTATTTGTGTAGAGCCCCACGGTATTTTAGAACCAAATTTTGTTCAGAGTCTTTGATACCCATCTTGGTTTGAAAGGTATGGAAGGTATTGGTGAACTCTGGAACTTCTTGGCCCCTCTCTTACCGCAGTGTGGTCCGTCTCATGTACTGGTCCTCATAGTTTCCAACATGGTAATACTGTTCCTTTACCGCATCCACAAAAAAATCCCAAGTGGGATCGATCCTATATATTCCAGACTCCACTGTGGAACTTTTATCCCAGTAAGTTTCCCACCAATGTTTGACATGGGGGAAATCCTTAAGGAGTACGAAGGTGATCTTTTCCCTGTCTGAGAAGTTATGAACAAAGAAATAACCTTCTAATAGATTTAACTATTTTTCTAAGGCATCCGCATCTATCTGTCCTTTAAATATGGAAATATAAAAATTAACTTGTACCTTGAAATGAGGTACTTCCAAAGTGGCCACTTGATGAATATGTGCCTATTGTTATCGACAAGCATTGAAGGATGTGGGCAAAATTCTTCATCATTTTGAACCTCTATTGCATGAGAGCTTGCTCAAGCAACATATTAATAGAATTGTTTGCTCTGTAGTTTTTCTTTTCTTTCGCCATGGAGGGTTTATTGGTTATGCTAGAGCGAATGTATTCAAGAGAGACAATATCAAGACCCAAATTTCTATACCCGGACCTCGTCGGGGACATACACTGAAAAACGATCAAGAGCAACCTACTCTGATACCACTGATCCAGATTATTTTCGGCACGAAATGAGAGCGAAGATATAATAAAGAAATATACAGAGATATATTGGATATTGAATAATATAACAGAAATGTATCAGAGATGCAACCATAAAAACAAAGATACAGTAATACACAATTTTCTATTAATGAGCGAAAATGTACAAAAACTGTAAAAATATAGAGTGAAAGACTCGCTAGAATGGTGACAGCTTATCTCTGAGAAGAAATGTGTTCGCTACTCACATTCACAAGAAGATGATTTTAAAATGAGGCTCCAAAGGCCTTTTTATCATAAATAAAATCCAAAACCCTAACCCCGGAAGATGAAAATCCAACAGTTTTGTGGACCCCATTTTGGGTAGTTTGGTGTATCAACTTCCCGGGGCGTAACTTTGGCATATGATCTCCGTTTGGGGTGCACGATAGCTCGTTGAAAAGGTATCTTTGAGGAGATTCATTTTGGGGGCTCAATAAGAGAATTTGTCTATCATTGAGAAGCTCTATCCCAAAAATCCTTCATTTAGGCCCTCAAAATGGCTCCAAAAGTTAAAAACTGCTAAAAATAGTAAATTACCAAAATTGTCAGAAAACTGTTTTGAGCCAGTTGGAAAAGGTGGGTGGCCACTGATATCCACCTAGATCAATCCTCCCTCCTTAAGAAGAAATGGTCTCAATTGCGTTGAGTTCCCAGGGGAGAGGGACAAACATTTGCTGAATCTGCATCTTGATGAACTTCTTGCCTTGTTGGAGAAGTTGCATTGCTTAGCTTGTTGAAGGTTGTCATGAACCTATGGCTGGAAGGGTTGGAACTTTTTAACCAGTCTGGATACATGAGATTCCTATGTGTAGAATGAATCTTTACACTTTTCTTCAATATTGTCGATCTTCTTCTGTTGGATAGAAGGTGCTTGGGCCGAGGCTGTAGTGGTTGCAGTATCCTTCTGTTCACCTTTTGAATAGATTGTGAAGAAGCTGAATTTTGCAGTATGCGATACTAATTTGCGACATTGTTTAGGTGGGACTGTAGTTGGAACTACCTCTGGTATCCTGTAGAGATGACCCCCCAGAGTAAAAATGACACTATGGTGTTGAGACTCATAGATAGCATGCTGCTTCCACATATATGGCTGGCCAAAGAGAACATCACAAACATCAAGTGGGGCAACATCACATAATACCTCATCCTTGAAGGGCTGGATGCCATATGCCAAACGACACTATTGGCTAACACGAAGATCTCGTCCCTGGCGAAGCCACCCAATGTTGTATGGTTGTGGGTGTGGTGTTTTCGACAATCCCAACTATTTGATGACCTCTGCTGAGATGAGGTTCTTCTGGCTTCCACTATCAACAATAAAATGTAGCAGGGTCCCCTTCAACCACATCTGTGAATGAAAAATGTGCCCCCCCTTTTCAAGGTCTGTGGGTTCTTCTGGTTGAATTGTTGTGGTCGTGACAATAGTAGTGAGGTCTACATCAATGATATGTCTTATATCGATATTTTTTGAATCGGATTCTGAATCAGGGTTCGGCTCCTTATCTTTGATCTTGGCCACCAATGGCTGTTTTGAGCAACATTCATCGGTGTTGTGCTAGGGGATTTTGTGGAAATCAAACCATTTTTGTTAGGTAGCTAGAGAGGTAGTGGAGGGGCCCAGAGGGCCCATAATGATAATAGTGTAGACCATTCAATATAAGGTGGACTAGGTCCACTATATTATCAAACAAGGCCCACTATGGTAGTTAGATATAATAAATATAAGAGAAATTCTTAGAAGGTTCTACTTCTATAAGATTCCTCCTCTAGAATGTTCTTAGGTGATGGTAACAATATATAAAGGGGTTGAACCAATGTAATGGGATATGAAGCGAAATATTGTATTTTTAGTTGAAACTCATTAGGAGTAATCCCCCTTGAAGAGACAAGTGAACAGGAGAGGATCCCTTCCATAATAAGATCCATTTTATGGTGTTGCCCTACCTCAAGGGATTTCTATAATAAAAGTGTGGTTCTTCTATATTGTTTCATATATCTTGTGTGGTGATTGTATTCAGATATATTTTGTTCTATTGTGGTATTTTTTATTCAGGAACTTAACAATTGGTATCAGAGCACTTTCCTTGGCTGGAAGTGTGGACAAATATATTTATTTTTTGGAGATTTTGTTTTTTTGGAAAAAAAAGAGGGTCGTGAAATTACGGACAATTTCTTTACGTTTTGGTGCAAAATTTGAAAAAAATGGTTGTATATCTGAGTTACTCTCAGAAAAAAACACACAAGTTAAAAAAAAATCGTCTGAAACGGAGTCCAGGAAGTCAAGTTATTTACATTTTAAAATCTGCAATTTTGAGGTTTTTTTATTATTTATTATTTTTGTATTCCGCAAAAAACCACGTGATTTTTTTGATTTTTGTAGCATCTGGGGATGCATTTTTCAAAAAAAATTGCATATCTAAGTTCCTCTCACAATTTCACCCAATTTAAAAAAAAAAAATACATCGTCCAAATCAGAGCTCTAGAAGGGAAGATATCGCTGATTTAAAATCAACTATTTTTTGGGGTTTTTCGTGACAATGATGGGACTGCAGAGTTCATAACTTTTCATATGGTGCTCACATTGTTAACAGATCAATTCCATTGGATAAATTATTTTAAGATATTTATTTTCGTATATTTTATATGTTGTTTCCAATGGCTATTTCCTCTCAAACCCTCGAAGAAATTCTGTAGATGACTGAAGCATTCAAAGCCCAATTGTATGACACATTGCATGCCATATTGCATGACCTTGCAGATGACCTCAAGGATAGTTTTCATAGTATTAAAGATTCATTGGATAACATGCAGGAGAGATTTCTTATGGCAGGCATCATGGATGAATACAATCAAGAAATATATGCTTGGTATGATTTTGGGGTCGATTGTGATGATTGGTATATGGATAGTTGTCATTTCTGGGATGAAAACAACTTCCATATTTTATTTGATGACTATACCCCACCTTCTGTAGAGAACATAAATGTGACACATCAAGAGCTAATTATGATTACTAGTGTCCAACCTGCATATTCTACAATTGTATTATTCCTTTCAGATTCAATTTTGACCATTTCCCACTATGTGGATGGATATTCTTATTTGGATCCACATATAGGTGTAAGTATTGGGAGCATCATTTTCGATTGGTTATTGGGTGACAATATATTCCGTCTGGAGTTCACATGAGCAATTGGACATGGGACCTTGGTTTACAATGGCGGTTGGACTACTTTAGCATGGTGGCTTCCATTTATCAATGGGTGTTGGCACAGGGAAGACCCAGGGTTCAACTCCAAGAGCGCACCAACAATCCCTATCTACTGGCCCTTTCAGAAGCACTTGCGAAGAAGATGCAGTCTCACCCAAAGAAACTATGAGGGGGTTGCAGGACAGAGATGTCTAAAACCAGGGGAATATAAAGTGGTTCTTATTACAATAGCAACATAACATGCATCTATCATTCAACTAGCTATATCTATCCTTCACAGCTATAGATCTGATCTAATACAATAATGCAGATAACAATATAACAACATCGGAGCTCAAAGAATCAATCACACACACAACAACATATGTATGTGGTTCACCCTCTCTCTAGGGCTACGACCACAGAACTGTGCTTATGATATATTAAGATAAAGATTACAATTCTGATCTATGCTCTTGGTCAATAGATCCTCTCTCTCCGTCTCTCCTTCTCTCTCCCTTCCTACACACCCAACTGCAGGACTTGATCTTTGCACCCAATTGAAGATCTTACAATACCAGAAGGCTGTCTCTCTCAGCACTTCTCTCACCCATAATACAATATTCTCCCAATGAACAATAATCGATAAGAAGGCTCAACCACAATACCAACCCAACCTAGGTCCTCTCGACCTATATTTATACATTACAATCCCTCACTGACAGCCTCAGGTCAAAACCTAGGTGTCAAAACCCTAATTACCAAAACCCTAGGTGTCTACAACCCTAGGTCAACTTGACCCATTCTTTCCGGGCTTCGCCAGCCTTTCTTTCCTTCTTCATATCGCGGTGCTCCAAGGCATCTAATGCTCACTTTTTCCACTTCCTGAGTCATCCTCGATCCATCTTCCTTGTTGATCTATCATCCTCGATCTCCTCATCCAACGACTTGCTTTTCCTCACTTCACTCCATCTTTTATGTTCTTTTGCTCAATTCGACCCAGTGACAACCACTGTGTCTCCCACAAAGCTCTCTTTTTACCCTTTCTTCCTCGTTCTTCACTTCCTTCCATAACCAAGGGCCAACAATCCCCTAACACTCACTCGTGACACGTCCTGAGGCACTTGAGATCCGATCCTCTTGTTTTACTTCAAATTTTGACTGCACAGTGCAACCCTTGCTTTTTGCTTTATGCCTCCATTCCATCCTTGTGCAGACTGTCTTTTCTGTGTCTGGTACTTAGTTTCAACTACACCTTGTACCTGGACCCTTATCTTCTTGATTCTACTAAGAGATGCGAGGAAACTGATTGTCATAGTACAACTTCAGTCAACTCCCATTCACCAAGCCTTCCTTCCAGTCTTCTTTCAATGTCTTCAGCTGCGCAGCTCCTCCTTCTGTAACATAGGAAATATCATATGGTCCGAGCCAATGCATTCTGAACTTCCCAGGGTGTTTGATAAACTTATTGTCATATACCAATACTAAATCACCTTGCTTGAATATATTCTTCTTGATGTGTCTGTCATGATAGGCCTTTTCTCGTTCCTTCTGAATTTGCTGATGGAAGCTTGCAATGAATCTATCTCCTTCTAGTTCGACCAACTGTGCTAGCCTCTCATGAATAATACCAGTATCATCCATGTCTGTAAATGCAACAATTCTTAAGCTTGGTACCGAGTACTCCATTGGGACAACGACTTCAAGACCATAAACCAAGTTGAAAGGGGTCTGCATTGTTAATTTCTTGCAAGTGGTTCTATAAGCCCATAGTACTGATGGTACTCTTAAATCCCAGTCATCTCTATTCACACTACAAATATTTGTCAATGCTATCTCCAAGATCTTGTTGAATGCTTCAACCGTTCCATTTTCTTGTGGATGATAAGGTGTACTCTTCTGATGGTGGACTGCAAATTCTTTAGTCAAGGCTTCAACTATCTTATTGATGAAGTGTGTACCTTGATTAGTCATAAGGAACTTAGGGCATCCAAACTTGGTTATTATGTCATCAAATATAAAATGCACAGCTGTAGCTGCACTATAGTCCTTGAATGCTCTTTCTTCAGCCCATCTAGTCAGGTATTCTATCGCAATGATAATATACCTTGCTCCTGTGTGCTTCCCTGGTGGGTTTATAGGTCCCATGAATTCAATGGCCCATTTTTCAAATTCTTGTAGGGTAATTTGCGGTGATAATGGCATCTCATCTCTTCGGGATGGTTTTCCAACTCACTGGAATAAAACACATGCTCTGGTATATTCTTTAGCATCTCTTTGTAATGTAGGCCACCAAAGGCCAGCTCACAGAACCTTCTGCGCAGTTGATTTTCTTGCGTAATGTCTTCCTGCGATGCCTTCATGAGATTATTTGTGGATCATAGGGAATTCTGCCTCCATCACACATCTGATTAGGATCTCATCAGGTTCCATTTTATATAGATGACCAACTATCAGTGAAAAATCTGCAGCGCGCACCACTAACTGTTTCTTCTGCGGAATTGTGTACTCGAATGGAGCCATTCCTGTTGAAAAGAACTGGACTATGTCTGCAAAGTGGTCATCAATATTTCTAATGGCGAGCAGCTGTGCATCCGATAATGTATCCTCTAGACTGGTAGGTTCTTTTCCATGCTCCAACCTCGACAGGTGGTCTGGGGCCTTATTCATTCTTCATGTCTTAACTATGATCTCAAAATCATATTCTTGAAACAAGAGAAGCCATATGCATATTCTCCCCCCCAACGTTGGCTTGTTGACTAGGTACTTCAATGTGGAGTGATTAGTAAACATTTTAAAGTGTCCTCCCAACAAGTAGTGGCAAAATTTCTGCAATGCATACACCATGGCTAGTCCCTCTCTCTCCGTAGTAGTGTAATTGATTTCAGCTGTGGATAGCTTTCTGCTGGCAAATGCTAATGGATGATCATTGTCCCCTTCTCTAGGTTGTGCTAGTACTGCTCCTAATGCAATAGAATATGCATCAACATGCACATGAAATTCCTTGCTCCAATTGGGAAAGACTAGAATAGACACAGTGACCATCTTTTGTTTCAGTGTGTTGAAGCTCTGCTAGCATTCGTCTGTCCAACCAAACTGACAGTCTTTCTTTAATAACTTCTCCATTGGCGCAGTAATCTGAGCATATCCTTTGATAAATTTCCTGTAATAACTAGTATGTCCTAGCGTAGTGCGCAACTGTTTGACTGATGTAGGTGGTGGTAAATAAACTATAATTGAAATTTTGGATGGATCCACCAACAATCCTTGCTTGCATACAATATGAACTAATAATACTCCAATTGGTGAGAAGAAGATGCACTTCTTCAAATTCAAATAAATTTGACACTGCCTGCATTTATCTAGCATTAGCCTTAGACATTCAATATGATTTTTCAACAAACTAAAAACAGTCCAATCATCAAAATATGCTTCTAAAAACTTATGCAAAAATTCTTTGAACGCTTCAACCACCACCCTGGAAAAGATGGCTGGGGAATTCTTCAGTCCAAATGGAATTACTATATATTGGTAGGATCCCCACTCTGTGGAAAACATAGTCTTATGACGATCCTCCTTGGTGATGTAGATCTGATGGTATCCTGAAAACCCATCTGTAAAAGAATATACTTCTTGGCCTCCCACGTTATCCAACACTTCATTTGTGAAAGGTGTAGGGAAAGGATAATGTAGACAAGCATCATTCAGATTCCTGAGATCTATGCAAATCCTGATCTCACCTATCTTCTTATCTTTCATTACCATGGGGCTAATCCACTTCGACTCTTCGAGAGGTTCAATAATCCCTGCTTCCAACATTTTGTCGATCTCAGTCTTCACTTTTTCCTTATATTTTGGGTTCAATCTGTAGGGTCTTTGCTTGATTGGCTTCACATATAGTTTCAAAGGTATTCTCATTTCTCCCATATGTCCTTTGATTCCCTTCATATCAGTGAACTTGGTCGGGAACAAGTCCTGACACTTGTGCAATAATTCTGTGATTTTGTCAGTGGTAGCAGCGTCCTAGTAATATTCGACATTGGAAAGCTTTGGTGTCTCCTCTGTTCTGATATTGACTTTCTTTATATTTATTGGATGTCCAATGAATGACAGTTCAACTCCTAGTCCTTCCACATCTCTCTGACCTTCTATTTTTGCGATATTCACCTTCCTTGGATCATCGTTTTCGTCGACATTAATGTTGTAGCAAGTCTACCGTTTCTAGAGGGGTGCAGTCCATTCATCCTCTTCTTGATCCAAAGGGGGGCCAGATGCCTCCTTAAATAATTTCTGTCTCACCGTATGTAGTGATTGATCTACAGAAGCAAATTCACTGTCAAACAAAAAGGTGGTTATAAAATTCTGGATCATACCTTCCCATTCTGAAGTGACAAGGCACAACTCTGCTTGAAGGTACCAATTAATCGAGGTGGTATCCAATGTATTGACGAATATGTGTACCCATTGTTCTCTAGGAATGTCACTCTAGGCCTCTTCACAGATTTGTACATGGTCCTTTGGGAAGATTCGACCTATGT
The DNA here is from genome assembly GCA_009831015.1 of Picea engelmannii. NCBI lineage: Eukaryota > Viridiplantae > Streptophyta > Pinopsida > Pinales > Pinaceae > Picea > Picea engelmannii. The sequence goes on from WSFP011401083.1 coordinate 10,466, forward strand.
ACCATGCTTCGCAGCTTCCTACTTGTGCTGAAAACCACACTGTCATCAAAGTTCAACATTGTGTCCAGTCTGTAATATTTCTTTTATGTGTCCCCCACCATCTTGCTTGTGTGGTTTTCATGGCCTCATCCATTTCCAACAACCTCTATTGTGTTGGTACACTTGTCTCAAATTATGATAAGAAGTTTTGTAAGGGGTTCAACCCATCAAACGTGGGTAGATTACTCACTATTGTGCCAATCCAACGAACTTCTCTGGTTAGCCTAGCACATCTTCTTGTAGATACTTCATACATATGGTTTTTCCATTTCTCCATCTCTTCTTTTGAGTTGGATGAACATGTGCTGTCACTTCGCCAACTCATATTCCTATCAGCTATAGAGTTGATATAATCCTGTTGTCTGGCTGTGAATTTGTAGATGTTTTCCAGTTCAAATGCGTGGTCCTCTTCTCTGATAGGTTCTGTGTATCATGGACCCTCATCTGGATCTAAAGGTGCAAGGACCCTAAGGCCAGCTTTCTCAAATGTCATGCGTCTTTTCTTTAGATCAACAATAGTGGAATTGTCGAAGGCCCAATCAATTTCTAACAATGCAGGGTAAGGGAAACTATCATCAACAATTTCAATTACCTCAAAATCTGCAAAGGTTCTTACTCCATCGATTTCCACTGGGACATGCTCTAATTGTCCAAATGGGCTGACAACTTGCTGATTAGCCATGAGAAGCCTGATAGGGAAATATATCATCTTGGGTTTTCCCATCAGTGCCCAAGTCTTCTTCGTCATGACATTGACCTCTAACCCTAAGTCGAGGATTACATAGTCTATCTCATACTCTCCAAACTGAGCATTCAAGTGTAATTCTTTATTTGTCCTTCTCCTTTTTCCAATTTGGTGCATTGCTCTATTTAGTAAGGGATCTATTTTTCCTAGTTCATACTGCTTGATTAAATCTTGTAATTCTTATATATCGCCTTTATCTTGAATCGACTTAACACAAGTCTACAAGAATTCCATGAGTTTTCTTACCTCTTTCCCTTCTGCTGGCGATGCAGACAGATCAAATGCCTGAGGCATGCCATATTATTTGATTTATGATTGTCTCTTTGATGAGGATCCTTGATCTCATTTGAAATCTTTTCTTGCCTCCTCGAATATTTGTCTTTCTTTCTTAGCATCGAACGTTGGGGTCTTTTCTGTAACTTTCCTGACTCCGTGGTCGTTTTCAGTCTTTCCTTGGGCTACTCTGTCTTCTCCCTTAGCAACGCCTCCTCAAGTGATAACAATGAATATGGGGTCCACTCCGCGAGGTTCAACATATATCAGTTGTACTTGTGGGTTCTGCTAGGGTCCTCGTCTTTCCTGAAGTTTAGCCATCAACATAGGGCATTCCTCTATGACATGCTCGAAGGAGTTACAATAACTACAGGTTGTGTAGTGATTCTAACAATCCCTTGCTAAATGTCCTAGATGGGTACAGTTGTAACAGATTATTTTTCCTCGACCTCGGCCCATACCTCGTCCTTGTCCTCGTCCTCTGTAGCCATCATGAGGACTGAAATTTCCTCTCCTCGGAGAGTTGTATTGCAGAGTGTTTCCCTCTTGTTGTACTTCGCCTTGAATCTTGTATATGTCTATCGACCTTTCATGCATGAGATCATAAGATCTACGATCCTGATCATCATGCCCCATTGATTTACATAATGTACAATACAAGTTTGTGGGTGTCTGGACATACTTTTTCATGTAGTAGCACTCACCTGGGTGATGCTTATTTCTGCATACATCGTGCCAAGGTAGGTTAACTTTCTTTAAGGGGCTTGGTGCCCCTGATGCCAAGTACTCATGAAATAAGGGACAATGTTCCTTATCATGGCCTTCAGATCTGCATCTTACACACCAGATATCTTCCCTTTTGTCTTTTCCCTTATCTTTCTTCATATCCTTGACCTGTAAAGACAAACTAGTTAGCTGGCTCATGATCTGGCTAATGCCTGACCTAGATTCTCCCATCGGTGTTGATTCAAGCTTCATGGTGATCTCCAAAGATTTTGCCTGAGATGTAATATTTTGCTGCATCAGAGGGATTCTTATGTGTGGTAACAATGCAGCGATGAACCATTCTTTGTTCTGTTCGTCGGGGATCTAGAAAGTTAATCGGCTTGTCAGGGTCTTGAATCTTTGGTCGAACTCCCAAACAAGTTCTGCTACCTTTTGTTTTATCTCTTTTAGTTCCATAATACATTGTGACTCTGACTTAGGTTTCTTAAACTTTTCAATCAACGCATTGTTGATCTCATTCAGGGGATTAGACTGTGCCAGTCCTTGGACAAGTTTCATGTACTAGCTCAGTGTGCGGTCCCTTAGCGTAGTGATGAATTGGGTTCTCTTGATGGCTTCATCAGTGATACTTTTAATATTCCATATGGCCTCAAATAGAAACCAATGCTGATCTGGATCTTCAGATCCATCTCCTGTAAAGATAGGGAGTCTCATTTCATTTGCCATAAAGCTGACTAGGGTTCTTGTCTGAGTAGATGCTGAGCTACTAGTAATAGTACTTTGAAGACTCTGGTGGTTCTGACTATTCTGACTGCTAAGTATTGTTGGGACAATAGGAGGATTAATGTTACTTGCTCCAGTAGTTCGCACAGTTCCTGAGGTTTTTGGCTCACTTTGGTGCAGTTCTTCAACTTCCCCTTCTTTTGTTCTGGCGGGCTATGGATTCTCTTCGTCGGTTAGATCTACCTCTTCTCCACTATAGAAACCTTCTTCTCCGTAGTTTTTCTTAAACAAGTTCTCAAGGTGAACTCCTCAGAATACTTTCCCACTACGTGTATGTCCTGCTTCTGTGTTGCTGTCACTATCTGAGATATTGAACATTAGCCTTTTCAGATCCAATCAATCTACTGTATCTTCAAGATGTGGTTTTCATGCAAGAGCATCTTGATTCTTAGCTTCAGGAAGTGAAATTTTTTTCCTCTGGGTCCTTTGAAAAAGTATCTCTCGGCTTGGCTATATGATTCTGTTCTGTCAACAACAAACTCAGTGATATACCCTCTGATGGTACTATCAAACCAGTGATCTATTGCTCTGAATACAACGTTGTCGACTCTCTTGACCTTCTGGATCAATGTTGGTGTCCAAACCACAAGAGGTCTAGATCTGATTTCAAACTGTGTGTCAGCTAACCTAGCCAACTACTCCTGTAGCTCCTGATGGATTCCCCCAAAGAATATCTCATGAATGTCGGTGAAGATGTATATTTGTAGCCAATCTTCAATGCTTATTTTAGGGTTCTTGTTCTGGGCTTCAGTGAAGTCCTTCTCTTGATCCTCTATCTACTTCTAAATCTCTGTCTTCGATGGGAACCACCTTGACATTCCCTTAAAAAGATTCCTATCCTAGCAATGAAACCATTTGTTGGCATAGGGGCAGACCCAGGGTTCAACTCCAAGAGCGCACTAACAAGCCCTAGCTACTGGCCCTTTCGGCAACACCTGCGAAGCAGATGCAGTCTCACTTGAAGCAACTATGAGGGGGTTGCAGGACAAAGATGTCTACAACCAGGGGAATATCAAGTGGTTCTTATTACAACAACAACATAACATGCATATATCATTCAACTAGCTAGATCTATCCTTCATAGCTATAGATTTGATCTAATACAATAATGAAGATAACAATATAACAACATCAGAGCTCAAAGCATCAATCACACACACAACAACAGTTGCATGTGGTTCACCCTCTCTCTAGGGCTACATCCACAGAACTATGCTTATGATATATTAAGATAAAGCTTACAGTTCTGGTCTGTGCTCTTGTCCAACAGATCCTCTCTCTCCATATCTCTTTCTCTCTCCCTTCCTGTGCACCCAGCTGCATGACTTGATCTTCACACCCAACTAAAGATCTTACAATACCAAAAGGCTCTCTCTCTCAACACTTCTCTCACCCATAATACAATATTCTACCAATGAACAATAATCGATAACAAGGGTCAACCATAGTACAGACCCGACCTAGGTCCTCTCGAACTCTATTTATACATTACAATCCCTCACTGACAGCCTCAGGTCGAAACCTAAGTGTCAAAACCCTAATTACCAAAACCCTAGGTGTCTACAACCCTAGGTCAACTTGACCCATTCTTTCCGGGCTTCGCCAGCCTGTCTTTCCTTCTTCATCTCGCAGTGCTCCAAGGCATCTAATGATACCTTTTTCCACTTCCTGAGTCATCCTCGGTCCATCTTCCTTGTTGATCTGTCATCCTAGATCTCCTCATCCAACGACTTGCTTTTCCACTCTTCGCTCCATCTTTTCTATTCTTTTTCTCACTTCGACCCAGTGGCAGTCACCGTGTCTCCCACAAAGTTCTATTTTTACATTTTCTTCCTCGTTCTTCACTTCCTTCCATAACCAAGGGCCAACAATGGGACCCTGGTTCTCTAGTCTACTTCAACACTATGGTCCACAATTATCCATGGGAACCTGGTTCTCTAGTCTACTTCAGCATTATGGTCCACACTTATCCACGAGACCCTGGTATATGGTTGTACATCAAGCGTTGAGGATAATGATTTCATAAGGGGGATGGAATTTTAGGTAGCTAGAGAGGTAGTGGGGGGGCCCAGAGGGCCCATAATGATAATAGTGGATACCATTCAATGTAAGGTGGACTAGGTCCACTATATTATTAAATAAGACCCACTATGGTAGTTAGATATAATAAATGGGTAGTTAGATATAATAAATATAAGAGGACTTCTTAGAAGGTTCTACTTCTAGAATATTCCTCTTCTATAATGTTCTTAGGTGATGGTAGCACTATATAAAGAGGTTCAAGCAATGTAATGGGATATGAAGAGAAGTATTGTATTTGGAGATGAAGCTCATTAGGAGGAAGCCCCCTCGAAGAGGCAAGTGAACATGAGATGATCCCTTCCATAACAGGATCCATTGTATGGTGTTACCTTACCTCAAGAGTTTTCTATAATAAAAGTGTGGTTCTTCTATATTGTTTCATATATCTTGTGTGGTGATTGTATTGATATATATTTGGTACTATTGTGGTATTGTGTATTCGGGAACTTAACAATTTTTCGGTGTCCTTCTTCGTCTTTCCGTGACCCTTCTTTTCCTGTGGCTTGGACTAGTTTTTGGGAGAATTTTTGTTAGGGATGCATTTATCATACTTTGGTTGTTGTAGATTTGTAGACCCGAACTCTCGTTTGTTCTGGTGCTTAAATTTCTGCTCAATTTTAACAACATATCGATAAGAAATGAGTGATGAGATGTCCAGAAAATCCATTTCAGTTTGGATGTATTTGTGTAGAGCCCCACGGTATTTCAGAACCAAATGTCATTCAGAGTCTTTGATACCTATCTTGGTGTGTAAGGTATGGAAGGTATTGGTGAAATCCGAAACTGCTTGGCCCCTCTCTTGCCGCAGTGTGGTCGATCTCATGTACTGGTCCTCATAGTTGCCAATAGGGTCATACTGTTCCTTTACCGCATCCACAAAAATATCCCAAGTGGACTCAGGCGCCCCATATATTCCATACTCCTCTATGGAAATTTTCTCCCACTAAGTTTCCCACCAATGTTTGACACGGGGAGAGCCTTAAGGAGTACGAAGGTGATCTTTTCCCCGTTAGAGAAATTATGAACACAGAAATAACCTTCTAGCAGATTTAACCATTTTTCTAAGGCATTCACATCTATATGTCCTTAAAATATGGGAATATCAAAATTAACTTGTACCTTGAAAGGTGAGGTGCTTCCAAAGTGGCCGCTTGATGAAGACGTGCCTGTTGTTATCGACAGGCATTGAAGGATGTGGGCATAGTTCTCCATCATTTTGTCCCTCTATCACGTGAGAGCTTGCTCAAGAAACAAATTAATAGAATCGTCTACTCTACCGTTTTTCTCTTCTTCCACCATGGAGGGTTTCTTGGGCATGCGAGAGTGATTGTATTCAAGAGATACAAGCTCGGGACCCAAATTTCTATACTTGAACCTCGTCGGGGACATACACTGAAAAACGATCAAGAGTAGCCTGCTCTGATACCATTGATCCAAATTATTTTCGGCACGAAATGAGAGTGGAGATATGATAAATCAATGTACAAAGATATCTTGAATATCCAATAATATAACATAAATGTATCAGAGATGCAACCATAAACATAGAGATATAGTAATACACAATTTTCTATTAATGAGCGAAAATGTACAAAGACTATAAAAATATAGAGTGAAAGACTCGCTAGAATGGTGGCAACTTATCTCTAAGAAGAGATGTGTCTGCTACTCGCATTCACAAGAATATTATTTTACAATGAGGCTCCAAAGGTCTTTTTATCATAAATAAAATTCAAAACCCTAACCCCGAAAGATAAAAAACCAATAGTTTTGTGGACCCCGTTTTGGGTAGTTTGGTGTATCCACTTCTCGGGGACGTAACTTTGGCATACAATCTCTGTTTGGGGTGCATGATATCTCTTTGGAAAGGTATCACTGAGGATATTAATTTTGCTGGCTCAATCAGAGCCTTTGGATATCATTGAGAAGATCAATCCCAAAAAACATTAATTTAGGCCCTTAAAATGGCCCCAAAGGTTAAAAACTGCTAAAAATAGTAAATTACCAAAATTGTGATAAAACTATTTTGAGCCAGTTGGAAAAGTTGGGTGGCCATCGATATCGACCTGGATCAATCCTCCCTCCTATGGAGGAAATGGTCTCAATTGTGTTGAGTTCCCGAGGGAGAGGGATAAGTGTTTGTTGAATCTGCATCTTGATGAGCTGCTTGCCTTGTTGGAGAAGTTGCGCTACTTAGCTTGTTGAAGGTTGTCACGAACTTGTGGCTGGAAGGGTTGGACATTTTTAACTAGTCTGGCTGCATGAGATGCCTGTGTGGAGAAGGAATCTTTACACTTTGCTGCAATATTTTTGACCTACTTCTGTTGGATAGAAGGTGCTTGGGCCGAGGCTGTAGGGGTTGCAGTATCCTTCTGTTCACATTTTGAATAGATTATGAAGAAGCTGAATTTTGTAGTATGAGATACTACCTTGCGACATTGTTTAGGTGGGACAATAGTTGGAACTACCTATGGTATCCTGTAGAGATGACCACCCAGAGTAACAATGACACTACAGGGTCGAGACTCATAGATAGCATGACACTTCCACATATATGGCTGGCCCAAGAGAACATCACAGACATCCAGCGGGGAAACATCACATAATACCTCATCCTTGAAGGGATGAATGCCATATGACAATAAACACTACTCATTGGCACATATATCTCATCCTTGGAGAAGACACCCAATGTTGTATGGTTGCGGGTGTGGTGTTGTCGACAATCCCAACTATTTGATGACCTCTACTGAGATGAGGTTCTTCTAGCTTCCGCTATCAATAATAAAATGTAGCGGGGTCCCCTTCACCCACATCTGTGAATGAAAAAGGTGCTCCCTCTCTTCAAGATCTGCGGGTTCTTCTGGTTGAATTGTTGCGGCTACGACAATAGTAGTGGGGTATGCATCGATGATTTGTCTTCTATTAATATTTTCTGAATCAGGGTTCGACTCCTTGTATTTGATATCGGTCACCAATGAATGTTTTGAGCGAAATTCATCGGTGTTGTGCCAAGGGATTTTGTGGAAATCACACCATTTTTTGGTGTCCTTCTTCGTCTTTCCGTGACCCTTCTTTTCTTGTGGTTTGGAATGGTTTTCGGGAGACTGTTTGTTAGGGACGTCTTTATCACACTTTGGTTGTTGCATATTTGCAGATCCGAACTCCCATTTGTTCTGGTGCTTAAATTTCTGCTCAATGTTAACAACATATCAATAAGAAGCTCCGAGTGATGAGATGTCCAAAAAATCCATTTTAGTTTGGATGTATCTGTGTAGAGCCCCACGGTATTTTAGAACCAAATGTCGTTCCCAGTCTTTGATACCCAACTTGGTGTGCAAGGTATGGAAGGTATTGGTGAACTCCAAAATTTCTTGGCCCCTCTCTTGCCATAGTGTGGTCCATCTCATGTACTGATCCTCATAGTTGCCAACAGGGTAATACTATTCCTTTACCGCATCCACAAAAAAATCCCAAGTGGGCTCGAACCCATATATTCCAGACTCCTCTGTGGAAATTTTCTCCCAGTAAGTTTCCCACCAATGTTTAACATCGGGGAGAGCCTTAAGGAGTGTGAAGGTGATCTTTTCCCTGTCAGAGAAATTATGAACAAATAAATAACCTTCTAGTAGATTTAACCATTTTTCTAAGGCATTCGCATCTATTTGTCCTTCAAATATGGGAATATCAAAATTAACTTGTACCTTGAAAGGTGAGGTACTTCCAAAGTGGCCATTTGATGAGGACATGCCTGTTTTTATCAACACGAATTGAAGTATGTGGGAACAATTCTCCATCATTTCATCCCTCTGTCGCATGAGAGCTTGCTCAAGCAACCGATTAATAGAATCGTCCACTCTGTCGTTTTTATTTTCTTCCTCCATGGAGGGTTTCTTGGACATGCGGGAGAGATTGTATTAAAGGGAGACAAGCTTGAGACCCAACTTGCTATACTTGGACCTCGTCCGAGACATACACTGAAAAACGATCAAGAACAACCTGCTATGATACCACTAATCCATATTATTTTCAGCACAAAATGAGAGTGGAGATATAATAAAGCAATATACAGAGATATCTCGAATATCCAATAATACAACATAAATGTATCATATATGCAACCATAAACACTAAGATACAATAATACATAATTTTCTATTAATGAGTGAAAATGTACAAAGACTGTAAAATTACAAAGTGAATGACTCGCTAGAATGGTGGCAACTTATCTCTGAGAAGAGATGTGTCCGCTACTCGCATTCGAAAGAATATGATTTTACAATGAGGCTCCAAAGACATTTTTATCGTAAATAAAATCCAAAACCATAACCTTGGAAGACGAAAAGCCAACAATTTTGTGGACCCCATTCTGGTTTGTTTGGTGTATCAACTTCCCAGGGGCGTAACTTTGGCATACGATCTCCGTTTGGGTTGCACTATAGCTCATTGGAAAGGTATCGTCGAGGAGATTAATTTTGGGGACTCAGTCAAAAATTTATTCTATCATTGAGAAAATATATCCCCAAAAAACCTTCATTTAGGCCCTCAAAATGGCCCCAGAAGTTAAAAACTGCTAAAAATAGTAAATTACCAAAATTGCGAGAAAAATATTTTGAGCCAGTTGGAAAATGTGGGTGGCCACTGATATCCACCTGGATCAATCCTCCATCCTAAGGAAGCAATGGTATCAATTGCGTTGAGTTCCCAAGGGAGAGGGGCAAGCGTTTACTGAATCCACATCTTGATGAGCTGCTTGCCTTGTTGGAGAAGTTGCCCTGCTTAGCTTGTTGAAGGTTGTCACGAACTTGTGGTTGGAAGGATTGGACCTTTTTAAATAGTCTAGCTACATGAGATTCCCATGTGCATAAAGAATCTTTACACTTTGCTGCAATATTTTCAACCTACTTCTGTTGGATAAAAGGTGCTTGGGCCGAGGCTATAGTGGTTGCAGTATCCTTCTGTTCACCTTTTGAATAGATTGCGAAGAAGCTGAATTTTGTAGTATGAGATACTACCTTGTGGAATTTTTTAGGTGGGACAATAGTTGGAACTACCTTTGGTATCTTGTAGAGATAACCCCCCAGAGTAACAATGACACTACGAGGTCGATACTCAGATAACATGGTACTTCCACATATATGGCTGTCCCAATAGAATATCAAAGACATCCAATGGGGAAATATCACATAATACCTCATCCTTGAAAGGATGGATGCTGTATGACAATCGACACTGCTAGCTGACACGAAGATCTCGTCCCTGGTGAAGCCACCCAATGTTGTATGGTTGTGGGTGTGGTGTTGTCGACAATCTCAATTGTTTGATGACCTATGCTAAGATGAGTTTCTTCTGGCTTCTGCTATCAACAATAAAATGTAGCGGGGTCCCCTTCACCCACATCTTTGAATGAAAAAGACACTCCCCCTCTTTAGGATATGTGGGTTCTTCTGGTTGAATTGCCACGACCGTGACAATAGTAGTGGGATCTGCATCGATGATCTGTCTTCTATCAATATTTTCTGAATTAGATTCTAAATCAGGGTTCAACTCCTTGTCTTTGATCTCGACCACCAATGAATGTTTTGAGAGACATTCATCGGTGTCGTGCCAGGGGATTTTGTGGAAATCACACTATTTTCCGGTGTCCTTCTTTGTCTTTCTGTGACCCTTCTTTTCCTGTGGTTTGGACTGGTTTTTGGGAGACTTTTTATTAGGGATGTCTTTATCATACTTTTTTTGTTGTGGATTTGTAGACCCGAACTCCCATTTGTTCTGGTGCTTAAATTTCTACTCAATTTTAACAACATATTGATAAGAATCACCGAGTGATGAGATGTCCAGAAAATCCATTTCAGTTTGGATGTATATGTGTAGAGCCCCATGGTATTTCAGAACCAAATGTCGTTCAGAGTATTTGATACCCATATTGGTGCAGAAGGTATGGAAGGTATTGGTGAACTCCGAAACTAATTGGCCCCTCTCTTGCCGCAGTGTGGCCCATCTCATGTACTGGTCCTCATAATTGCTAACAGGGTAATACTGTTCGTTTACCGCATCCACAAAAAAATCCCAAGTGGGCTCGACCTCATATATTCCAGAATCCTCTATGGAAATTTTCTTACAGTAAGTTTCCCACCAATGTTTGACATCAGGGAGAGCCTTAAGGAGTGCGAAGGTGATATTTTCCCTTTCAGAGAAATTATGAACAAAGAAATAACCTTCTAGTAGATTTAACCATTTTTCTAAGGCATTCGCATCTATCTGTCCTTCAAATATGGGAATATCAAAATTAACTTATACCTTGAAAGGTGAGGTACTTCCAAAGTGGCGGCTTGATGAAGACGCACTTGTTGTTATCAACATGCGTTGAAGGATGTGGGAAAAATTCTCCATCATTTCGTCCCTCTGTCGTGTGAGAGCTTGCTCAAGCAACATATTAATAGAATCGTTTGCTTTGTCATTTTTATTTTCTTCCACCATGGAGGGTTTATTTGGCGTGAGAGAGCGATTGTATTCAAAAGATACAAGATTGAGACCCAAATTTCTATACTCAGACCTCGTCAGGGACATACACTGAAAAATGATCAAGAGCAACTTGCTCTGATACCATTGATCTAGATTATTTTCGGTACGAAATGAGAGCGGAGATATAATAAAGAAATGTAAAGAGATATATTGAATATCTAATAATACAACATAAATGTATTATATATGCAACCATAAACACCGAGATACATTAATGCACAATTTTCTATTAATGAGGGAAAATGTACAAAGACTGTAAAAATACAAAGTGAATGACTCGCTAGAATGGTGGCATCTTATCTCTGAGAAGAGATGTGTCCGCTACTCGCATTCGCAAGAATATGCTTTTACAATGAGGCTCCAAAGGATTTTTTTATCATAAATAAAATCCAAAACCCTAACCCCGGAAGATGAAAATCCAATAGTTTTGTGGATCCCGTTTTGGTTTGTTTGGTGTATCAACTTCTCGAGGGCGTAACTTTGGCATACGATCTCCGTTTGGGACGCACGATAGCTTGTTGGAAAGGTATCGTCTAGGAGATTTATTTAGGGGGATAATTTAGAGCCTTTAAATATTATTGAGAAGCTCTATCCCAAAAAACCTTCATTTAGGCCCTCAAAATGGCCTCAGAAGTTAAAAAATGCTAAAAATAGTAAATTACCAAAACTGACAGAAAACTATTTTGAGCTAGTTGGAAAAGGTGGGTGGCCATCGATATCCACCTAGATCACTAAAGCTATATGTGTGATTCAAATGTGAGAACAAAAATGAGAGTCCAATCTAACAAATAGATGATGAATTCCAAGAGCCAGCGCTTCGGATAATAGTTCAATGACAACATTATACTCTGCAATATTATTGGTTCCAGACCCAAGGTAGACACCTCTTGAACTCAGGAGCTCGTCAGTGGGTGAAAATATCACCCAAACGATAGACAAAATATTCTGAGTACTATGGTTGGCACCATCAACATATCCCACATAGACTAAGGAGGATGATGATATATGCAAATCAAGAATAAAACATGATAAGCATCTAATCGAGACAACTAACATATACACAAAAAGAAAAACACACCACTCCAAAACCAAACAAAAACACACCTATGTACAAAGAATCATGCAACCAGATGGCCTAATAATACTACCTCTTTAGGTAGAGCCCATTACAGGGCTTCTAAAGAGGATTCTCATCATAATCCACAAGATCATATGACCCTTTCTTCAAGACATGTTTAACAATGTAGGGACCATGACAAAGGGGTTCAAACTTACCTTCTCCCAAGGCGTCACAGTCTTGGTCATAAACAAAAACCAAGACACCCTCCGAAAATGTATGAGGGAAGACATATTTGTCATAAAGAGCTTTGATGTGCTTCTTGTGTGTTTCATTGTCCAAAGTAGCATCACAATGTTGTTAATCAAGCTAGACCAAGTACAAGAGACACTCCTCCTCAACGAAGGTATTGGGAAACAATTCTACGACAAGTTTTAACGGTGGGATTTCACATTCAATTGGTAATACTTCCTCTAGACCGTAAAAAAGTTGGGAAGGGGTTAATCTAGTGGAAGTTTTGGCAGAGGTACAATAAGCTCATAATGCCGAAAAGAACACAAGATGTCAGTTTGTCTTGTGTTTCCATAACATCGTTTGGAAAATTATCTTGAGGACATGATTGGTGGATTCTACTTGGCCATTGGACCGAGGGTAATAGGGCATCGAGTTATCATGTTGAAAACCCAACCTGGTATCTAATTTTGACATCATATTATTACCAAAATGGGTTCCATTTTTCGTCACTATGATCTTTGGAACACCGAACCTAGAAATTATATGATTGAACACAAATAGAGTAGCAATGGTTTCATCGTTAAAAAAGGTAGGAAAAACATCAACCCATTTAGTGAAGTAGTCAACGATCATGATGATGTAGCCATGACCATTAGCTGAGGTAGGATTAAATGTCATGAAATAAATTCCCCACTTAGAAAAGGGGCCGATGGTCACCATAGGATGTAGGGGGGTACGATGAGAGCACATATTACAATTGAAGATTTGATAAGAATGACTCTTTTGGATCACATTCATACAATATTTAAATATCGTGGGACAGAAATATCCAACACACAATATTTTCTGGACAATGGCCAACCTAGAGAGATGACCACCACATGCCCCCGCATGGAAGTCATTTAAAACTCTTTCAACTCTCATGGATAATGCAACGACGTAGAATAAAATCAACCACCTGATGATACATGGTGTTATATACAATAAGGTAGTGTCTATTCTGATTCCTTATGCGTCGACCTTCATCACGAGAAATATGAGGATGGAAATGTTAAGTCTGGAGGTAGACCAAGACATATTTTGGTTGTGGATCCTGATTATATTCCTGATTCAGAGGTCTTTGTTTTCAGTCGTGTTTATACCGCATGAAGACTTTACATCCCGGAAAAATGTACACTCCTCCATGCGGGGGAGTGCAGGGGGGGTTACCCCCCCTGTAGGCTCTGGGGGAAAGCGAGCCTCCGACGGGGGTTCAGGGGCGAAGCCCCCGAAGGAAAAATTGCCTTGTAAATGAATATTGTAATTTAATAGTAAATATTGACCGTTCATTATAAGGTCACATATCGGACGGTAGAAGTTATGTTAGGGTTTTTTTCCCTAGAAGGCAACCCTCTTTTATGAGGGAAATGTATTACGTCTATGCATCATTGTGAATATTGTGGAAGAACATGACAATTTCTCTGGTGGACGTAGCCCACTGTGGGTGAACCACATATATCTGTGTCTCTATTGTATTATGTATCTTTTGTTTTTTATTTCCGCATTTGTTTTATTTTATTGCTTTGCGATCCTGTTTTTCTAACAACTAGTATTAGAGAAAAAGGTAACTCATAGGAAAAGAGGGTTCATGGTTCGAGTGGGAGCAATGGCAGAAGATGGAAAATTTAGGGTCGAGAAATTTGATGACCAAAAACACCAGTTATGGAAGATGCAGATGAAATATTATTTATATCATAAGGATCTATTCCTACCATTGGGTGGAATAGAAAATAAGTCGACGTCCGTGAAGGACGAAGAATGGGAGGTTCTTGACATAAAGGCACTAGGAACGATACGACTAATCCTGGCAGTGTTGATGGATTTCAATATTTCGAAAGAAAAGACAACGAAGGAGCTGATGGATGCATTGAATAAACTGTATGAAAAACCCTCGACGTCCAATAAGGTATTTCTAATGAAGAGATTATTTAATATGAAGATGTCAAAAGGTGGGTCTGTTGCAGGTGATTTAAATGAATTTAATACAGTTACTAATCAATAATTTCTGTAAAAGTGGACTTTGATGATGAGGTCAAGGATCTTCTAATATTGTGCTCATTGCTAGAAATATGGAACGACTTGGTCATGGTTGTAAGTAACTCTGTCTCTAGTTCAAATACTTTAAAATTTGATGATGTTGTTGGTGTTATCTTTAGTGAGGAAATGCTACGGAAAAACATAGGTGAGATATCAGGTAATGCATTGAACATGGAGAACATGGGAAGATAAAATGATAGAGGAAAGGGCTCAAAAAACCATGGGAATTATAGGAAGGGTAGATCCGAATCCAGACTGGGAAAGATAAAGTGTTGGAATTGTGGAAAAAAGGACATCTGAAGAAAGACTGTAGAGCTCTAAAGAAACAAAGAGATGGACATCAGGAGAAAAATCGGGAAGCAAATGTAACAGGTGATGTGTTACAAGATGATTTGATTCTTTCTATAGATAATGTTTCCAAGTCTTGGGTAGTAGATTCAGGGGCTTCATTTCATGCTACACCCCATAAGAAACATTTTCTAGATTATGTTCAAGGTGATTTTGGACAGGTTCATTTGGGTGATGATGCACCATGCGAAATTGTTGGAATGGGAAAGGTAAAAGTAAAGAAAAGAAATGGAAACCAATGGTTGTTGAAAGAGGTAAGACATGTTCGATATCTAAGGAAAAATCCAATTTCAACAAGGAAGTTGGCAAGTGAAGGTTGTATATCCATATTTACAGATAAGGCATGGAAGGTCACCAAAGGATCATCGGTGATAACAAAAGGAGAGAAGGTAAGGACATTGTATTTATGTACTGGTAATATTGACTCTTCTATCTCTTTAGCTTCTACATGATCAAATACAACACTGTGGCATCATAGGTTTGGACACATGAGTGAGAAGGGGATGCATATACTTCACAAAAGAAATTTGTTGCCATATCTTAAACAAATTGATTTGGATTTCTGTGAGCATTATGTTTATGGAAAACATAAGAGAGTTAGATTTCTCAAAGTCGGAAAAGAAAATAAGAGTGAAATGTTAGAGCTTGTGCATACAGATGTACGGGGACCAACTCATGTATCATTTGTTGGTGGCTCTGGTTATTATGTTACTTTTATTGATGATGCAACTATTAAAACTTGGGTTTATTTCATTCGAAAAAAATATGATGTTTTTGATACTTTTAAGAAATGGAAAGCTTTGGTTGAGAATGAGACAGGAAAAAGGTTGAAATGTCTCAGATAAAAAAATGGAGGTGAATATTGCAGCAAGGAGTTTGATGATTACTGTTCATACCATGGGATTCGTAGAGAGAAGACAATTCCAAGAACACCACAAGAAAATGGTGTGTCAAAAAGGATGAACGGGACAATCATGGAGCGTGCAAGGAATATGAGATTGCATGCTGGTTTTCCCTTATAGTTATGGGCAGATGATGTAGATACTGATGTTTACTTAATAAACAAAGGACCTTAAAGTTCTTTGGATGGT
>ML858193.1:3729-30173 GCA_009831015.1 Picea engelmannii
ACAACCCTAACTTGAAGTAATCATAACTTTGAACATGTAATGTATAAATATCTGAAACTGATACACAATGTTATTCAGTGTGTTTTATGAAATTCCTCCAAGTGTCACTACTTGGAACCTCTTATAAAAGGAGTTATAAAATGACATACCTTGTTGAATTCTGGCTTATTCTAGAGATCGAACTTGTAGAGCGTGCCCCGCACAAAATATTTGATGAATTGATCTGAAACTGTTACAAAACATACTTCAAACTGTACCCTAACTAAAACATTTGGTCTCACTAAATTTGGATCTGTTATGAAGAAGTTATGACGTGTTTACCCGAAACACCTGATTTTGACTAGTTTTAGGATTGGCCACAAACCCTATTTTCCACGGAGTGTAACTCCCAAAATACAACGAACCACAAGATGAATTTTTTACCACGGATACTTGGATATGTTTTCTCACTTTCATAGAAATTTCACGGTCTGAATCATTATAGAAAACAAGTTATAGCGAAAATGGTGAGATGACCTATAAATAACATACCTTAGAAAGCACCATCAAAAGAATTCATCCTTCCTTGCATTTCGGACTTCTTTTCTTCACCTTCACTTAGAATTCCAGTTTAGATATCCTTGGTTACCTCAAACACATATAGATATTCAATATTCTAAAGTGTGATTCAAATGAGAGAGCCTTGCCTCTTATTTATACTCTCCAAGTAGCTTCCTTAAAACATCTTCTAGGTCACTTGGCCCACTTTCCTTATTTTAGGGTTGGGTCCTCTTATAATTTCTCCATTAAATTTATTATTGAAATAATTTATTTTGTATTCACTTTGAATTATAATACACTCATCACTTCATTTTATTATTTACCTTTTAAAATCTCTTAAACCACTTTGACTACTTTGACCTTTTGGGGCTTCTAGATGACATATGAGGTTCCTCCAACTTCGTAAGGCCATAACTCTCAAACCGTGGGGAGTTATGTGATGTTCTACATACCACCAGAAATGGCATGAAATGTAATATCCGTATAGAATAGTATTATTTGAAAATATATCATAATTCATACCATTAATCATCAAACAAACTTGGGTCCATTACCCAAACCTGGGGTCTCCAAATTCTCATGGTCATAACTCTCTAACCGTGAGGAATTATGTGACGTTCCACATACCACCGGAAATGACATGAAAAGAACTATCCATCTAGGATATTTTCCCTAACAAATTCACTTTCCTTCATCTCATTATTCCACAACTAAGCATGGGTTCTCTTACTCCACAAAGAATCTTCCCGTGAGGGCTTTCACCATAAGGGGACCACTTTGGAGTTCATCCATATTTACTTCTTATCAACCATGACAAAACAATAATTAGTCATATTTACATCAAACAATAATGGGTCCATTACCCAAACCTTTGTTCTACGGGGCTTTCTTCAAGGGTTGACATCAATGACAACCAACCTTAATTAACATCTCTTGTACTTCTATTTGATCTTCTTCATATTCCCCTTCAGTTTCTTCTTCATCCTTTGCTTCTTCTTCGTAAACCGATTACACTAACTCTTTTTCTTCTTCCTTTAATTTTCATCCACCTGTCTTATCAACTGTTACATTGATTCTTTCCATAACTTTGTTGAGCCTTAGATTGTAACATTTGTATGCTTTCCTTGTACTTGAGTAACCAAAATGTAGGCCTTTGTCTACACAAGAATCAAACTTTCCCATTCTACCATCTTCTCTTTTGATGTAGAATTTTCTTCCAAAGACTATGAAGTTCTTCACATTTGTTGGTCTTCCTTTCCATAGCTTGTAAGGAATTTTGTCACTGTTGTTCCTAAGAATTACTCTGTTTTGAATGTGAATTGTTGTATGCACTGAATGTGTCCAAAAAACATATGTCAACTTGGAATCCATTAACATTATTCGAGCCATTTCTTGTACTGTCCTATTCTTTCTTTCAACAATCCCGTTCCGTTGAGGTGTTCTAGCAATGAATAATTGTCTTTTTATATCATGCTTGCTATAGAAATCCATAAGTTCCTTTGAAGTAAACTCTCCTCCATTACCAAATCTCAAGCATTTTATCTTTGAATCCATTTGTTTTTCAACCATTTCCTTGTATACCTTGAAGTTTTCAATTGCTTTTGACTTATTCTTGAGAAAACAATTTGTATTCATTCTTGTATAATCATCAACCAATAACATGAAGTATTTCTCACATTTAAAACCCTTTGTTCTAGTTGGTCCAACTAGATCAGTATGTACAATTTCCAGTGGTCTTGTCGTTGAGTATTCCTTTGATATGAACCTAGTATTTTTTTCTTTCATTCTTGAAAATTCTTGCATAAAGTGTTGGTTGGC
This sequence comes from Picea engelmannii, assembly GCA_009831015.1. Taxonomy (NCBI): domain Eukaryota; kingdom Viridiplantae; phylum Streptophyta; class Pinopsida; order Pinales; family Pinaceae; genus Picea; species Picea engelmannii. Next base: position 6,088 of record ML858193.1, read on the forward strand.
TTCATGATCTGGGGAATTTGTCTCACTACTTCCTTTTTGTTGACTTTGAATTTTGAGTCTCCCTCATAAATATTTTGAAGTTTTTCTGAAATCTCTTTAGCGGAGCTACAATGTATAACTTTGGTATATACTGAATAAAAAATACCATTCATAAGTTCATTTGTGGCTTTTGAATTATTTAAATTGAGATTCTTTTTGTTGTCATTTGTTGGCAGAATTGTTGGTTATTTGTATCCATCTACAACTTATTGTCAAACTTCAAATACGTGTTCCTGTACATATGTTTTTATCCTTCTTATCTAGAATGTGTACTTATGTCCATCAAACTGTGGTATTCCATTTTTATACATATTATTTCTCTTCGTGATCTTCCTTGCAGTGGTTAAGATGATTTCTGAAGGAACCTCCTCTGATACCAATTGTTGGATTAGTGAGAGGGGGGGCGAATTAGTAATAAAGAATTTTAATCCTTTTAACCACAATATGCAAGTGTTATTTATATTTATGATCAATATAGCATTATCATCTAATAAGTTCAAAGTAAATAAACCTTGAACAAATGAACAATCATACACATACATAGTACACAAGTATTTTTTACGTGGAAACCCAATGCAGGAGAAAACCACATAATGTTTTTTCTTATTTGTCTTTAAGAATTAGATTTATTGGAGACACCAAATTCCTTTGTTTTCCAGCTGCAACTGGAAGAAGGATCTGACCCCCTATTTTCAGGCTACAACCTGAGGGAAGCTCTAACTCCCCAATTCTCTTACTACAACCAGAAGGAGGCTACAACCCCCTATGTTTTTCGATTACAACCGGAAGGTGGCTACAACCATCTATCCTTGCCCTGTCCAGCCTCCTTGAAATATAAGTGCCAAATGTAGAAACTGAATATGTCACTGTCACAACCTGTTCTGTCAAATTTGTCACGGAGAAACCTATCATTGTATACTCATCAACCAATCTGATCTGATCACATATACCTCAAACACTATACCACAAGTATGTACCTCAAACCATGTGCTAGAACCTCACTGTTATATAAACTCTATCTGTACCAATAAATTCAGCAACATACCTCAACCAAAAGACCTCAAAGATGAACCAATACTAAACTTCAGTAGATCCGCCTCAGATAAACTCTACAACAAGCCCTAAACTTCTAAGAGGGCATCCAATATATTTACAAGGAAAACCCTCAACCATATTCATAAATTCAACACTACACATATGAAAACCATACCTTTTTTTTTTCTTCTTGTAGCGTTTTGCTGCCGAGATTTTGTTGTTGCGACTCTGCTTCCATGATTTTTTTGTCGTGATTTTGATGCCACCTGTTTACTCCCGTGATTTTTCTGTCGCAATTTTTCTACGAAAATTTTTCTTCCATGGTTTTTCTGCCACAATTTATCTACTGCACTTTTCCTACCATGATTTTTCTACTGCACCTTTTCTATTGCACTTTTCCTTCTGCGATTTTTCTACCACACTTTTTCTGCACCACTTTTCCTGCCGCAGTTTTTCTGCTCCGATTTTTTTTCCGTGATTTTCCTGCCACACTTTTTCTGTCGCACTTTTTCTGTCACACGTTTTCTGCCACACTTTTCTCTATCAATAATACCTTCCCAAATAATATTTCACAAAATAGGTATTCATTGATATTCAATAGGTGCTAATGGGAGAGCCTTTCTCTCTTATTTATACTTCAATGTATCTTCCTCAAGGGGTTACCTTCTAACCAACTTAACCTACTTCTAATTGTTAGAAAAATAGATGTTCTTATTTCACCATAGACAATATAGCAATATTTTCACCCAACCATAGGCACAAAGGACACCCCTGAGCACCTTAATCTTGATAGAAACAATAATTCTGGAAGAAATCCAATAGCCAACAATTGTAGTGCACCTTTGTCCAAGTCTAGATCACCAAGCAAGAAAATACCAAGCAGAATGTCCAAACCATAACCAAGAGAAATTCCAAGCCAAAACTGAAATGCCAGTTGAAGCAGCTGCAGCTGCAGTTCCTCTCCAAACTTGCGCACCACTGGTCTTATGTAGTTGTGAGAGTGTGTATAATAAATGAGCTCTATCACCCTTTATTTATACTAGTCTATCTCACTTGAATAGAACGACTTCTCTTTCTAGAGGCTAATAACTCAATATTAAATATTCTCTTGAGCCAACACGTCTCCTAGGGTTATTATCCAATGTTTTAGGGTTTTTCTTGCTTCCTGGAATATTCTAGTTTTGTGAGAGGTTACACGTCGAGGTTAATATCTCCTGCAACTACCATAATATCAACACTCCCTTGTAGCTAGGGTGGTATTAAAGGAAATGACATTGAGCACAAACAAAGCATTCAACCGGTAGCATCGTCATAGCCACACAGACAATCTCATGATCAAATCATGAGCACTATCACCACTATCAATATCATTTGATAGAATCAACTGCAACATCTCTCAAAGCCATACTCCATCTAGGTAATCGGGCATAATGTTGAATAAGTCACTCACTCCATAGAGTGATACAATAACCATTCTTTTAATCCAGACATATGTCCTAGAAGAATAATTGTTCCAACAAATGATTGAATCCAAGCTATGGGATACAAGGACTATTCTTCTAATCCAGACATACGTCTTAGAAGAATTATTGTCCTGGACCATTTTCCACAAGGAGAATGTTTGTCCATCAACATACTAACTATCCATCTAGCTAGTAATAATATCCAACACTAGTGATAGTCTCCATGGGAATCAAAACAACATCATTCAATAGAACACACTTGTGTCTATCCATAGTAGTACAAAACTACTATCCAATGGTACACAACCACACCTAGTAGCACACAATTACTATCCAGTGGTACAAAACCACACCTAGTAGCACATGACTACTAATGAGTGACACATAGTCACAACCAATGGAATACATCCACCACAGTGGCATACATCTACTGTCCAGAGACATATAGTCTCCACAAAAATCATATCATTTGATATAAACCTACATAACAATATCATGATACAAAATGATTCATCTGGTCCATTCTTCCACTCACATTTGTGATATCTGGAAGAGCATCTTATCTAAAAAAGTAAAACATCAGCCATGGGCTATCTGGACTATTCTTCCACAACATAAAAGAATAATTGTCCCTGATTTATGATCCTGGACCATTCACCTAATGGGGCCATTCCTATGACACTAATCATAGTGAAACCTTGAGAGAATGAGTCTGCCCTAGGGAATGCATGTCCTTGATTTCTAAACCTGGACCATTCACCTAATTGGGCCATTCCTCTGGAGGTAATCACATTGCAACCTAGAGAGAATGAGTCTGCCTTAGGGAATGATTGTCCAGACAATGCTTGGAAAGGAAAGGAAAGGAAAGGAAAGGAATGGAAAGGAAAGGCTTTCCATGGCATTGAAAGGCAATGAATGGCCTGACAAGGCAAGGCATGGCTTGGCAAGGAAAGGTATGGCATGACATGGTAAGGAAAGGAAAGACATGGCATGGCATGGCATGGTAAGGTAAGACATGACAAGGAAAGGAAAGGAATGGCATGGTACGACATGGAATGGTAAGGAAAGGCATGGCGAGGAAAGGTAGGGAAAGGTATGGCATGGCATGGCATGAAAAGGAAAGGCATGGCTTGAAATGGAATGACAAGGTAAGGAAATCTATGTAAAGGCATGGCAAGGAAAGGAAAGGCATGGAAATACATGGAAATGAAAGGAAAGGAAAGGAATGGAAATACAAGAATACCATATCAACCATAAAATGAAGCCAAAATTTCAATAATTCATAAATCTGAAATATTTGTTCAATTATTCCATTTACATACCTATGGTCATTCAAGTAGACCATCGTGATCACTTCTAATATTTATGATATCCATTAAATTATCGTGCTAAGAGTAAGTCAAGAAATGTCATAACTTTGATGAGCTATTACTTGGCATTGTTTGTAGTTGGAGGTTTGTTCCAAAAACCAATCTCATAGTATAGTATACGAACTCACCTGGTCTACAATATTTAAATAAATAACCACCTTTTTTTCTGTGTTCTTCCATCCCATGTCATATATTCTCCTTTAATAACCATAGACCCAATCATAAATTCAATTCCTTCAAAGTCTATTATTGATCGCATGAGGGTCTACTTTCCTTCTAAGCAACATGCCAACCAATAATTAGTTCCCCATTCATTACCTCTTGGGGAAACCATTGTGTATATGAGCCCTACAAAAAATGGAGTGCCAACATGTGAGTCCACTAAATTACCAAATAATTAAACATTGATGCTAGTTATTCAAAATTTAATAGAAGGTTTCAACAAACCTAGCATTACGAGATCTAAGACATGATCATAATCTGTTGAAATACTTGATTGGTCCTCCTCCAACTGAGATAATTTCACAGTTATATGTTGACCAATGGATAGTGATACATGATCCCATATATCAACCTAGTTTTCCGATTCACAATCATCCCATTCATTGATACTACATGGACCACAGAAGCAAGAGATTTTTCTACTTTGTTTGATGTTTGAACTGAATGGAATCCAAGAGTTCCCTGGATTTTTTTGCATTCATACTATTGTGATCGATCTACATCAACCACCCTTGGAAAATATCTATGTACATGTTCTTTCCTATGTGATTGGTCTTCACGAGTTCCTATTCCCTCTCCCATTACTAAATAACACCATTAAACAATGGATTTTGAATCTCGAATGAGGGAAGTAATTGTGAACTTTCTTTATTACTTGCATAATTCTCTTTTTATTCATGTGCTCGCTCCATCATGCTCCCATTTCCTATTCCTGAAATCGAAATAGTTCCAAATGTGTGGTACCTTGATTTTTTTGTCCAACATACACAACTAGTGAAATACACGATCATTTTTTAACTAGCCTGCACATCTGTCTGACCAAATCCAATGTTGATCCATTTGTATGTTCTTCTCCTTAAGGTTATTGCAAAACAATGGAAATAAATGTTTTACGTAGGCTAAGTCATGGCACCAATTATTGCTTATGTATAAGTGATACTCCTTCAATATAACTCTATTTTCTTTGTTACTATCCACCCCATGCATGTATGTGATATGGACCATTATGATGACCTTCTTTGAGTGATAATATTGTCTTTGAATCTCATTTTTCTGTTGAAGGGTGTAGTTCTCAACAAAATTAACCATTGATAACATAGTACCAATGGGAAATGTATCCTTTCATATTCTAAAATGCTCGTCCTGCCATCAAGACACATGCACATGTTCAAAATAGTGTCGTGTCTTTTCGATGAAGTACTTCATGAAGTCACATATGCGTACCTAGGAAGTCACCAATTGTATCTTTTTTCTTTCCTTCCCTATATCACTATCATATGCAACATATTTAAATCTTTACAAGGCAATGCCCTTCCTCCCCAATTCATACTCATCACTTACATGGATGCACTTTGTCAGTAATGTCATTCCACCACACCCGGGGCATGTCCCATCTAAGAAATATTTTTGATAAAATTTACAACCCTCTCGCTTCGTAAACAAGATGTTGTGAATAAAGTCTCTATACGATGACACCGAAAATATAAATGAGCATTCCTGTAAAAGGAAGTTATGAAAAAAATGAAAATATATACATATGTGTGTCATAATAATGACCATAATCAATGTGATATCTTCAATAACATGTGTTATTAATTGTGTTTATTTGAACATACAAAGGCTTGCATTTATGAAAATATATTTGGCCCAAGTTAAGTTCACTATGCACAATCCTAAATATCTCATACAATTCCATTTGTGTAATTTCAAGAAATTGTTTAATATAGGGTTCACAGTCCCTATATCCACTTAATTTTAGTACAACTTTTTGGTTGGAAGAAGGCCTAGTGTTCTCATGCCAGAAATCCTGTACTAGTCCGTTAACTACTCCAATCAACTTCATGTCAAAACAAGGTATTCTACCAGTGAAGGCCCTTATATTTTTTGGGCCACCTATGTCGAGGTTATCTCATCTATGAGAATACTTTATAAGGGTTTTGATATTGCATTTCATGAGATGAGAGGTTTGTTGTAGAAAACAATGTTTTCTTGTGATATTGCTAACAATTGATTGTGACAAGACACATCAATTTTCATTGTGGTATTTAGAATGAGATTTATTACCAATTCTTTGAAAAAAATATACAAGGTTTCTAACAATATGATGATTTGTTTCTAAACTTTTGACTATTTTAACGCCTAAAATTGTCCTAACAATAATAAAAATTCTAGATTTTAACAAAGCCAAAAATAATTGACATTTAATGACATCAGATTTTGCATTCAAAATGTTCTTTAATGATTTGATAAGAATGATAATGAATAGTAAGGTTAGGTAACTTACCTTCAAGTAATGCTAGACCACTTTCATCCACCTGAATGCATTTAGGAGTTCTTCACCACACATTGCTCAATCTAAGTAGGGATGATGAACCCCTTATTCTGGAACTCTTGATCTCCTTGTTGTGGAGTTAAAAATGTTGCATATATTTACTCTTAAATCATTTAAAAATCAAATTTGGGAGGATAGTGGACATGGGATTGACTAGTTTATGGAATGTCTGACTATCCAACAAGAGGTTTCACCACAAAAACTTCTTCACCAGAATGGTGTGCACCAACCACCTCTCTAGTTTCATCCATTGTATTATCAACTCCAATAAAATCCTCCATCATCTGGTCATCCCCAACAAGTTTTCTTGATGATATACCACATGGATTGGTCTCTACGGAGATCCTACACTTTGCTTGTGGTGATGGAGGAGAAACAACAATGACATCTATTCCGCTAGAAATTGAATTTCCCTATTCTGAAAGCCTACTCTTTGACATACATAACTTTACCTTTTCTCTTTCTTCTTCTACCTTTTCAATGGGTTTCTCTTTCCTCAAAGAATTTTTTTCTTGAATCAGTTAGTTCCCCATGTTTAAATAGAAAAATTGGTTTCCAATCACCCCACCACAAATTTTTCTAGGTATTACACAAGAAGGCACAACTAACAATTCCAATTCCAAGTGGACAAATTTGTCTATGTTTTACAAACAAAGACACAACTAATAATTCCAATTCCCATTGGAAAAAATTGTCTTGGTATTACACAAGAAGACACAACTAACAATTTCAATTCCAATTGGATAAATTTGTCTTGGTATTACACAACTAACAATTCAAATTGGACAAATTTGTCTTGGTATTACCCAACTAACAATTCCAATTGGAGAAATTTGTCTTGGTATTACACAAGATGACATGAATAACAATTCCAATTGGACAAATTTGTCTTGGTATTACCCAACTAACAATTCCAATTGGAAAAATTTGTCTTGGTATTACACAAGATGACATGAATAACAATTACAATTGGACAAATTTGTCTTGGTATTACACAATAAGACACAACTAACAATTCCAATTGGGGACATTTGTCTTCCAATTCTTCCCACAATTGTCTTGCAATAGCACAAAATTGTCTATGAATTAAACAACAAGACTAAAAAAATAAACTTGTTTGTTCCTGCTATTTTTGTGTGCATATGTCGGGTGTACAGATGTCAAGTTTGAGATAGATGAGATGGAGGAGTGTGCTTGGAACATAAAATTCCCAACTAGAATAGGTGCATGTTCCTAAAATTCTTTCGCACAAAATCACGTTCACGTTCTAGGAACAAACACATGTTCTTGTTGGGCATGGATGAGTGACAATCACAAGTATTTCAAGTCACAAGAGCATGTGCATGGTATTAATTCAACAAATATAACATTTATTATAGACCAAACATATTTATAAAGAAAGATATATAGGGGTTTGGGGACAACTAGGACCTAAGGGCTTTGTATTGAATGTGTTTTGAAGCATAGAGCAATGGTTAGAGCACCAAAATGTGGGTGATGTGGGTGTAAGGGTTGTTGGGCCTTTAACAAGAGGTACATGCATAGTTCACTTAGGGCTCGAGTGTGGAGGGGGTTAATGGTTGAGTATAGTTTATGCATAGGCTTAGATGGAGCTAGGGGGGTCTAGGTCATGGTCTACGTCAAGCTCTAGGTCATGGTCTAAGTCTAGCTCTAGCTCTATGTCCTGTTCTAGGTCATGGTCTAGGTCCATGTCATGGTCTATGGCATGGTCATCGTATAGGTCTAGGTCACAGTCTAGGTATTTCCATGTCTAGGTCTTCTATGTATAGGTCTAGGTCTAGGTCAAGGCCATTTCTTTCCTTGCAATGTAGAGATAGGGTTGGAGAGAGAGGAAGAAAGAGAGTGTGAGAGGGGGAGAGGGGAATACAAATAGAGTGTGTGAGAATGAGGGACAGGGAAACAAANAAAAGAGAGAAAGGTGGGAGATTGGGGGAGAGAGAGGGAGGGGGATACAAGGAGAAAGAGAGTGAGGGTTAGATGAAAGAGGTAAATATATAAGGGGGTAGAGATGGATTGTTTGAGAGTGTGAGAGGGTGGGAGAGGAAGACCAAGAGGGGATTAGAGAGAGAGAGAGGTGGGAGAGAGATATTAGATGTAGGAGAGATAGTGGGAGGGAGGAGGAGAGAGGGAGGGAGGAGAGGGGTAAAGAGAGAGTCTGTGAGAGTACATATAGATAAGTTTTTCGTCATAAATAATCTAGGGCATGTTAAACACTGCTTGTGAAAGAAGTATAAATATTCCATATAAATAATATCGAATCCACTAAAATGTTATGATTTTATTAAAATAAAAAAGAAGAATAATCATACCATAATAATCATTAAACCAAATTAAATTATTATTAAACCATAGGTGAATGATCATATCCATAAAATATAATTATTAGACAAACAATATAGGCATAATACACTTAGGTCTTTGGTCTGGAAGGGTTTAAGGGTAGAGTATAGGTTATGCCTAGGCTTAGATGGAGCTAGGGGGGTCTAGTTCATGGTCTAGGTCATGGTCTAGGTCGAGTTCATAGTCTAAGTCATGGTCATGTTCATATAAGTACTCATATAATTAATCCATTGGAAGAAGAATACAAACTTAACACTCACCTTAGAGGCGAGGCTACATTTCTTTGTTGCACATATTCTTTATTCATTGTGATCCCTTCCTCTCCTTTAGTATATGTTTGGATTTCTTCAACGTCTACCAATGAAATAATAAAACATAACTCACTCATATTTCTGATAAAATATTTTATCAAGAAATAAAACAAATTATGATACCCACCTAACTCCACAACTTAGAGAACCAACGCTCTATTTGCCTCTCTACTTGGATGTTTTTCTCCCCTATTTCTCCTAGACCAAAGAACCAACACTCTTATCTCCTCTTAGATATTCCATTTTATTTTCTATGATGATGCAACCCCCCTTCTCCCCCATAGGATTGCGTGACCTCTCAGTCTTGGATCCCTGAATTCTCAAGTCAAAAGAATCTCTGGAAAATTAAAGGTCCTCCTCTGTATCTAAACACATCCCCCCCATATTCTTGGTGTAGGTCAGAAAGCAACCTGCGACCTTCCCCTTTCGGTCTGTGCAAAAAATCAGAATGTCATTGTTAGTTCCCTTTCGGATAATCCCTCACTAGATATGATTTGGGGCTATTACCACGTTATTGCAGGAGTGATCATAAGCGGTCTAGAGTTAAACCACTTTTGGGCCCACAATGCTCCTACGACCTCCACGCGTCCCCTTAGAGAAACCACAGTTCAAATTGCGGCCCGCCTTTGATTTCTGAACCTCCTCACAAATTTCATCCCCGCAATGACATGGGATCATTGATCTCATGATCTTGACAATAGCATCCAAATCAATGCTTCAAATCTTTGCCCTCCTTATCTATGGACCAAATTATCTCTTCTTGAATCAACAGTCTGGGTTCTCTTTGCAATTTCGGACTCCGAAAGTTTGAAATCTCAAACTCAGCTCTCTTCCATACTTCACTTCTCCAGAGTTGGCGATCTATAGAAACCTGTCCCATAAATCAACAACTCAGTCTTCACCTGGGTGTTTGACCTTTCAACCTAGATAAATGGTCCAACAGACCCTTCTCGATTGATGGTCGATATTTCCTCCAGGTCTCTAGACTTTTGAGATTTCAAATCTCAAACCTCTTTTCCCTAATGAATTTTACCCGGGGTCTAAAATCCATTGACGTGTGTCCTCCTGATCCAACAATCGAGGGTTACTTCGGGAGTTTACCTAGAGTTAATAGATTTGCGCCATGTCTACTCTAAATCCAACAGTCCAGATCTTATTCCGAGACTTCGGGTCTTCACGCTTCAACGATCTCAGTTTTCAAAATGAAATTCTACTTCAACTTTTCCCCGGAGTACGAGATATGTTGACAAGTGTCTCCTCTCAGATCAACGACTCATGACTCTTCAGATCTCCATGCTTTGCGTGTTTTAAGTTTCAATTTCTGCGTTCTTCTAGATCTTTCGAGCTGCTGACACGTACCCTCCTAGCTTCAACAATCCCGATATGCTCCGTCTCTCTGGTTCTTCGTGCTTTGAGAGTTTCAAGTCTCAAACTTGACTCTTTATGCACTCGCAATATCTGAGGGCTCACACTTGATCAATCAAATGAATGAGATTCCACCTCAGTGTTCCGAGACTCTGGACTTCAGGAATCTCAAGTTTCAAACGACTCTCCCTCCCGAGCTTACAAAAATCAATGGCTGTGATTCTTCCTGGCGATCCAATGCTTGGTATTCGCCTCTAGTGATCTGACAAATCAGATATATCCCACTAATCGGATGGTTGATATTCTATTCCAGGGTTCCAGACTTTAGGAGTCTCAAGTTTCAACTTTGATAGCTTCTCTCTCCTCTGTATGCGACATGCTAAGGCTCATGCACTTCATTCTAATTCGACGATTATCAGTCTCCTTCCCTGTGATCCAATGATCACGATCATTCTTCCTCTTGAGATTCTAATATCTCTCTGCCTCCTTTTGGAACTAATGGCCACGATAAAGTCGCTAACTCGACTTTTGTGAGTTCTTATGATTCTTCCCTTTAACTTCCCTGATGCATGATTCAATGAAATGTTGATTGCTCGCCATGTGTCTCTTTCAATGGACAGTTTCGATGATGTTAGGAATTTGCAACTTTGCAAAGTATTCTCTATTGTGTAACTCCAAAGGTTTAAACCTCATGCACTTTCCTTTGGATCCAACGACTGTTGATCCACGCACCCAGATCTGAGGGTTGAGATCTGGTTTTCTTGCGTGCATTCCTCCTCTCCCTAGAAGTAGATCTAAGGGTCTAGCTTCTTCTCTACAATTGATCAGATGGTTGTTGTTGCTCCTCCTCTTGAGATTTATACTTTCTTGGATTTAGAATATTTTGTCAATGTTCAAAAGGTCTCGGCCTTTAAAATTCTTCTTGTGAACTCGACTCCTTTGGGTCTCGCTTATGCTTCTGAAAGCGTTATATCTTCTGAGCTTATGGATTTAGAATAAGCCCGACTCTTTCACAATCTCTGTGTTATCCCTTCTGAGATTGATCTCTTCGAATATTTCAATCTCCCACGCACACCTTGCGTTTTTAATATTTCGTCAAACTCAGAATCCAAAGGATTTCTTGAACAAGAAATACTTCTCATCCTCTTGGCATTCTTCTTCTCGATGCACACCTTGTAGAGATTTTCCTCATAGAGTGTTCATTAACTCTGTTTCTTACTGAAATCAACATGGAGTTATTCTTTTCACACTTGCACTGGCTCAATGCCCACCTGGAAGAGCTCTATAGAGTCTTTGGTAACTCTGGTTCTCTCTGAACTCAATAAAGAGTTCCTCCTATGCACTCCTTGCACTTTTGCTGGTGAAGGTTCAACGATATTGCTCCTGAGATTTCCCTTGAAGTTAAACCTTTGTAAATGCATTGTTTTCTTACTGTGTGCATTCCTTGCACTCGGAAAATCAAAGTCGAGAAACAATTGAAACTCATGCAATACTTCACCAATTATGCAATCAAACCATGAAAATGCATAAAACATAAAATGAACACAAATACATAAACACACGATATGCAGGAAAAACTACTTTTCTATTATCTCTCTGTGTCTATATAGATGTTTACAAAAACCAGATTGTAATAGAGTCCCAGTTCTCTCAAGGTCTCTCTCTCAGAACTATTCTACCTCCTAAGGCCTCTCTACCTAGACCTCTCTATCATTCTCTGCCTATTGAAATCTAATACAATATCTCCTTACCAAAGAGGGGCTCTGTAGGCTCGTCCTCTCTCACCTAACCTCATCTATTACATTGAAGTTTCATAAATATTTACCCATACTTGACTACGATCTGGGCCCGCTACAAGAAAACCTTTAAGGAAAGCCAACCACTACCTATACAAATGCATGGCCCAAAATTTACATCCTTACAACATGAAAATGCATATAGGATTATTTCAAATTTAAAAAAGAATGGGAGGTTTAATGCCTCTCCCTTTATCCATTGTGTGTTTGTGTGTTGGCACATTCGCTGAGGTGGAGTGATTCTCCTACATCATACTCCCTTGCTAGGAAAAACATGAGCTCCTCTTCTCCAGTGTTGAAACCCTCCTGGATCCCAAATTCTCTTCTGGAGTCGTCCTCTTGCTCCTCTCGAGATATGTTTTTGTTTCTGCTTCTTTTTCCTCTTATGTTTCTTCCCTGCTGCTATGGCAGGATCTCCTCTTCTCAACTACTCTTTGTTGACTATTTATGATGACCTCAACATCAACTTCTTGATCTCTTCTATCACCCTGTCTAGTTTCTCCAGTGGCTGTCACTTCTTATGCAGTCTTCTCAGCTACAACTCTTCCTTCTTATAAGTGGGCAGATCTACTCGATCTCCCATGTTGTCCTTATCTCCCCTTGTGGCATAAAGTTTCCACTCTGCTACAGGCTTTAATTCTACTATCTCATCATCAATTTGTTGCTCGGCTTCCTCTTCTGACATCTTGATTTTTGTCATCTCCTCTTGTGTTGGTATATCTCCAACTCTCTCCAACCGTTCCTCTGGCTGGTACGATCCTCCATCTATCTCGAAATTGACCTGTTGGATGTGCAATATTTGCACCATTACCCTTCTCTCTAGGGATTTCAATTCATCATATAGATCAACAAAGTCCATTTTGTCTACTTCCTCTTTTGCTACAAGCTCCAATGCTACAGTCATTTCTTGTTCAACTTCTTGGCTGAAAATTTTGAGCAATTTGGATGAATGCCCTTCTCCTTCTGCTGGGGAAAAAGTTAGTGTCTTCTCCTTCTCTTATTCTTCTATGTCAGTCACCATTGGCTATCCTTCTTCTTATTATTATTCACTTTCATCATTTTCACTGGCCTCTACCTAGTTGTTCGGTAGGAATATCTTGATCCCTCCAATAATCAAAATGCTTCTATGATGCTCTTCCTGGATGGTGAAAGTTTTTAACTTGTCATCATCTTCATTCACATGGTCTGCAAGTCCACATGAATATCCATCTATCAACACTCCTCGTTGACATGAACTCACTTCAGATCTCCCGAGACTTTTAGACAATCTCATCTCCTTCTCCCTGCCCACATGGAAATTTGGGAATTCTCTACTACCAACCTGGCAGTCTATGAGATCAACCGATCCCATCTCGTTTCCCACTTTGAAATATGAACTTTTGACACTGTTCCCCTGGTAGTATACAAGACCTCCACCTGGTCTCTTTCCATTTCCCACCTGGCAACTTGAAAGTCCATTTTTTCCCACTTGGCAGTTTACAAGATCTTCATCTGACCTCTTCTCCTCCTTGTCACTGAGATTTCTCCTAGTCTCTGGTTCACAGAAGTGAATCAATTCCTCCTCTGTGTCACTGAGATTTCTCCTAGTCTCTGGTTCACAGAAGTGAATCAATTCCTCCTCTGTGTCACTGAGGTTTTCAGCATGCCTCAGCCACAATCTCATCAACCTTTGTTGTTCTCTGGCCAACAATTTTTTTACTAGCCACTTTGCCTTCTTCTTCATGGGCCACTCATACACCCAATGCACTTTTGCATCCTATTGAATTTTAAATGCAAGCTTCTCCATTTGTGATTTTATCTGATTGAACTCCAGATCCATCCCTAGATTGCATTTCTTCTTACATCTTTCTCTTTGACCACATCCATGTCCTTGAGTAGCCATTTCCACCTCTTTCCAGCCCTCCTGGCAAGTCTATGAATTACTCTTCATCCAAGAGCACCATCTTCTCTTACAACTCAAACATATGTTTAAAATTTTGTCGCTGCATCCATACAACAACCTTCTAACAGAGCATCAGTACTCTACCCTCCTTTCACCCGTTGTCTACAGGAAATATCCTATGTATGATACCACCTAATGTTATCAGGTCATCTCCTTTCACCGTCTCTCCTTTGTCTGTTGTCTGTAAACAAGGCTCGGTCTTTTGATTACCTGTGTTGCCTACAAAAATCAATTCTATGCTCTGATACCACCTAATGCAGCCCCCCTACTCCCCCGTAGGACCGCGCGACCTCCTAGTCTTGGATCCCCAAATTCTCGAATCAAAATACTTTCTGGAACCTTAAATTTCCCCCTATTTATCTAAACACAGGCCCCCTCGACTTCTTGGTGTAGGTTTGACAACAACCCGCGACCTTCTTCTTTCACTCTGTGCAAAAACTCAGAATGTTGGCGTTAGATCCCTTTCGGATAAGCCCTCACTAGATATGATCTGGGGCTATGACCACATGATTGTGGGAGGGGTCATAAGCAGTCTGGAGTTAAACCACTTTTGGGCCCACAATGCTCCTATGACCTCCACGCGTCCCCTTGGAAAAACCATGGTTCAAATTGTGGCCCACCTTCGATTCCTTAACCTCTTCCAAACTTATGTTCGTGCAATGACACAGGATCATCGATCTCACGATCTTGATGATAGCGTCCAAATCCATGCTTCAAATATGTTCCCTCCTTATCTATGGACTAGATTAGCTCTCCTTGAATCAATGGTCTAGATTCTCTTCGCAATTCTAGACTCCGGGAGTTTTAAATCTCAAAATTAGATCTCTTTCATACTTCACTTCTCCGGAGTTGGCGATCTACGGATACATGTACTGTAAATCAATGGCTCGGTCTTCACCTGGGTGTTTGAACTTTCAACTTAGATCAACGGTCCAATGACCCCTCCTTGATCGACGGTTGAGATTTCCTTCGGGGCTTCAGACTTCTGAGATTTCAAATCTCAAACCTCTTTTCCCCAATGAATTTTACCTGGGGTCTAAAATCCACTGATGCATGTCCTCCTGATCCAACGATTGAGGGTTACTTCAGAAGTTTACCCGTGGTTAACAAATTTATGCCATGTATACTTTGAATCCAACGCTCTAGATCTTATTCCGAGAATTCTAGTCTTCACGCTTCAACGATCTCAGTTTTCAAATTGAAATTCCACTTGAAATTTTCCCTGGAGTACGAGATTTGTTGAAAAGTATCTCCTCTCAGATCAACGACTCGCGGATCTTCGAATCTCGCACTTCGCATGTTTCAAGTTTCAATTTCTACCTTCTTCCAGATCTTCTGAACTGCTAACACATACCCTCCTAGCTTCAATGATCCTGATATGATCTGACTCTCCAGTTCTTCATGCTCTGAGAGTTTCAAGTCTCAAACTTGACTCCTTATGCACTCACAATATCTGACATCTCACGCTTGATCAATCGAACGAATGATATTCCACCTCAGCATTTCGGGACTCCAAACTTCAGGAATCTCAAGTTTCAGACCTCTCTCTCTCCCAAGCTTACAAAAATCAACGGTTGTGATTCCTGCTGGTGATCCAATGCTTGGTCTTTGACTCTAGTGATCTCACAATTCAGATCTATCCCACTAATCGGATGGTCGAGATTCTATTCCAAGGTTCCGGACTTGGGTAATCTCAAGTTTCAACTCTGATAGCTTCTCTCTCCTCTATACATGACATGCTAAGGCTCATGCACTTCCTTCTAATTCGATGATTATCGATCTCCTTCCCTATGATCTGACGATCATGATTGTTCTTCCTCCTGAGATTTTGATATCTCTCCACCTCCTTATGTATCTAACGACCACGATCAAGTCGCGAACTTGGATTTCATGAGTTCTTGTGATTCTTCCCTTTAACTTCCCTAATGTGTGAGTCAACAAAACGCTGATATATCGCCACATGTCTCTTCCGATGGACAATTCCGATGATGTCGAGAATTCGTGACTTTGCAAAGTCTTCTCTCCTGTGTAACTCCAAAGGGTTAAACCTCATGAAATTTCCTCTAGATCCAATGGATGTTGGTCCACGTGCCCATATTTGACGGCTGAGATCTGGTTCTCCTGCGCTCATTCCTCCTCTGCCTAGACGTAGATCTAATGGTCCAACTTCTTATACACAACCGATTAGATGGTTGTTGTTTCTCCACCTCTTGAGCTTTAGACTTTCTTGGATTTAGAATATTTTGTCAATGTTCGAAAGGTCTCGACCTTTGAACTTCCTCCTATGAACCCGACTCCTTTGGGTCTCACTTAAACTTCTGAAAGCATTATCTCTTCTGAGCTTATGGACTTAGAATAAGCCCGACTCTTTCAAAATATCTGCGCTATCCCTTCTGAGCTTGATCTCTTCGAAGATTTTGATCTCCCATGCACACCTTGTGTTTTTGGGATTTCGTCAAACTCATAATCCAAAGGATTTATTGAACAAGAAATACTTCTCTCCCTCCTGGCATTCTTCTGCTCGATGCACACCTTGTAGAGATTTTCCTCACAGAGTGTTAAGTAACTTTGTTTCTTAATGAACTCAACACAGAGTTCTTCTGTGCACATTTGCACCAGCTCAATTCCCACCTGGTAGAGCTCTACAGAGTCTTCACTAACTCTGGTTCTCTCTGAACTCAATAAAGAGTTCTGCCCATGCACTCCTTGCACTTTCGCCGGTGAAGGTTCAACGGTATCCCTCTTGACCTTTCCCTTGAAGTTAAACCTTTGTCAATTCACTCTTTGTGGACTGTGTGCATTCCTTGCACTCGGAAACGCAAAGATAAGAAACAATTGAGACTCATGCAATACTTCACAAGTTACACATTCAAACATGAAAATGCATAAAATATAAAATGAACACAAATACATAAACACACGATATGCAGGAAAAACTACTTTTCTATTATCTTTGTGTGCCTATACAGATGTTTACAAAAACTGGACTGTAACAACATCCCATTTCTCTCAATCTCTCTCTCAGAACTATTCTACCTCCTAAGGCCTCTCTACCTAGACCTCTCTATCATTCTCTACCTATTGAAATCTGATACAAGATCTCCTTACCAAAGAGGGGCTTTTCAAGCTCATCCTCTCTCACCTAACCTCATCTATTACATTGAAGTTTCATAAATGTTTATCTAGACCTGACTAAGATCTGGGCCTGCTACAAGAAAGCCTTTAAGGAAATCCAACCACTACCTGTACAAAGGCATGGCCCAACATTTACAGCCTTACAACATGAAAATGCATATAGGATTATTTCAAATTTAAAAACAAATGGGAGGTTTAATGCCTCTCCCTTTCTCCATTGCGTGTTTGCATGTTGGCACATTCCCTGAGTTGGAGCGATGCTCCCACATCATATGATCTTCCCTATTTTCTGTTAAGTCTTTTTGTCACCCACTCGTCAAACTTCAAATTAATTTAACTTTGATTTAGGAACAAATTTTTTTCGTCCCACACTTTGAGTCCCATCCATACCATTTTTCATTTTTAACAACACCATTGGCATGCTCCTCAATTTTTGGTGCTTTTCCTTGCCTTGCCTTTCCATGTCAAGCCATGCCATGCCATGCCTTGCCTTGTCTTTACTTTCCATTCCATGCCATACCATGCCTTCCATTTGAGATAGAAGAGGTTGAGGAGTGTGCTTGGTGTTAGGATATTGGATGTGCTCGTTTAAACATAGGAAATATAGCAATATTATCACCCAACCATAGGCACTAATGCCACCCCGAAACACCTTGACCTTGACAGAGAGAAGAATATTCAACAGAAAATCAATAGCCAACCAAGGCTAATGCACCAAGCAAAGATAACCAAAAAAAATATTGAGAGATTCCAACCCAGAAAGACTGAGAATATAGATTGCAGGACTGGCAGCAACATCTCCTCCCAAGACTTGCGCACAAACTGGCCTTCTACAGTGGACACAAGTGTTCTTCTGTAATTCTGAGAAGTCTAGCTAAAATGAATACTAGCCTCCTGTATTTATATTGCTTCTTCCAGACAACCTGGGCCAACTTCTCATTTTGGGTGCTAATTACTTAGTATTAATTATTTCCTTTAGCCAACATCTTTTCTAGGGTTATATTCAATTATTTTCTTTCTTTCAGAATATTCTAATCTTGTCAAAGGTCACAAATGGAGGTTAATACCTCCCGCAACTACCATAATATCAACACTCCCTCCTAGCTAGGGAGGTATAATGGATAATGGTCTTGAGCACAAAAAAATCATTCAACTAGTAGCATCATTATAGTCGTACAGGATAATTAAATTAGGAGAACCATCATTATTATCCAACTGGATAATCTCCATGAAAACTAGTACAATGTCAACTGATAGAACACAACTGTGTCTATCCATATTAGTACACAACTACTCAATCTATGATACATAGTCACAAACAGTGGAACATATCCACCATAGTAGCATACCTCTACTGTTTGGAGAGATACAGTCTCCATAGTAATCATATCATCTGATATCAACCTGCACAAAAATAATGTTATGATATAAATTGAGTCATCTGGGCCATTCTTCCACTCACATCTATGAGATATGGAAGAACATATTCCCTTAGAGAGTAGAACATCAATGATGGTATATCTGTACTATTCTTCTCAAGCAAGGAAGAATAACTGTCCTAAATTTTTAGCCTAGACCATTCACCTATCCGGGCCATTCCTCCGACACTAAACAAAGTGAAACCTAGAGACAATGAGTCTGCCCTAGGGAATGCATGTCCCCGATTGATGAACCTAGACCATTCACTTATCTGGGACATTCCTCCGGAAATAAAAAAAGTGCAACCTGGAGAGGATGTATCTACCCTAGGGAATGACTGTGCTGCACCAACCTCCAAAACAGACCATTCTTTGAAACTATTCATAACTATGAGCTTCGAAAGAATGACTGTTCGATGAGGTAGACCAGTCTTCTTGAACACTATTGAGAGTGATCGTCAAGAAGAAAGACTGTCCTATACCATTCCCCCACACTAGATAGAATGGGAATCGTTGTCTATGGTACATCAACAATCCATCGAACCATTTTCATTACGAAAATGACTGTTCGATCTGGACCAATTTCTGAACTGGAAAATGCCTATCCATTAGAAATATCAAACCACTTTCCGAACTGGAAAGGAACTTCCCATCCTGGACCATTTTTCAAAACTGAAAATGATTGTCCATAGATCAATGATATGTCAGTGCTCCCTCCCAACTTGGAGAGCCATTTCTTCCATTTCAGCTAAGGGAGTTATTTCCACGATCCCCAATTTGACTTGGAAATATGCAAACTTTATTCTAGATAGAGGCTTTGTCAAGATATATATTTTCTGCTCATCTGTGGGGATATATTGGAGGTTCACTTCTCCTTCCTAGACTTTATCTCGAATAAAGTAGTATTTGATCTCAATGTGTTTCGACCATTCATGAAACAATGGGTATTTTGATAGCCTTATACAACTCTGATTGTCACTGTGTATTATGGTCGAATCTGGAACCTGATCAAATAATCCAGAAATCAAATTTCTCATCCATATTGCTTCTATACATGCTTCACATGCTGTGATATATTCTTCTTCTATTGTGTTGAGTGTGACAAAATTTTGTTTCTTGTTGCCCCAAGATATCATAGTGGAACCCAAGCTGAAACACATCCCTAAAGTATTCCTTCTATCTTCTGCACTTCCTCCCCAATTTGAATTTGTGAATCCATGAATATGTATATCACTTGATGTGGTATATCTTAAACCATATTTTAGTGTTGCACAAATATATCTTAGAATATGCTTTGCAACTATCCAATGCTCATGTCTAGGTTCCACCTGGAACTGGCTTAGTGTGTTTACGACAAAGCAAATGTCTGGTTGAGTATTTATTAAATACATCAATGACCCAATCAATTGTTGATATAGAGATGGGTCTACTGGATCAGAATCTGAGTCTCTTACTTTTCTTATATTTGTGGTCATAGAAATATCCATGGATTTGCAATCCATCATTCTAAACTTCTAAAGAATCTTTAATGCATACTATCCTTGTCCAAGGAATACTTCACCACACTTCTGCCATACTTGTAGTCCCAAGTAATAATGCATGAGACCAAGATCTTTCATATCGAACTCAACAACTAGTTCCTTTTTACATTGGATGATGAGAGACTCTTCACCTGTCAAGAATAGATAGTCGACATATAGCAGTAGAATCACAGGTGCATCGTTCACGACTTTGTAGTAAAGATTTGGATCTGCATGACTTTTGGAGAAACCAAGTCTCATTAGGTAGTTTTCTATTATGGAATACCAATATCTTGGAGCTTGATCGAGTCCATATAAATATTTCATTAGTCTACAAACATGAGTGTCTCTGGAATGTACTTCAAACCCTTGAGGTTTTTCAATGTATACTTCTTATTCGATTGATCCATTGAGGAACAATGTTTTTACATCCATCTGATATAAACTCCATCCCATGGAAGCAACAAGAGACATAATATATCTAATGGAAGTATATCTAGAAATAGGAGTGAATGTTTTGTCATAGTCTTCTCCCTCCTTCTGGGAGAACCCTCTAGCTACGAACCTTGCTTTATACTTGTCCACTCTTTTGTCTGTTGCATGTTTGATCTTATAGACCCATTTTTAAGTTACTACTAATTTTTCTTTAGGTCTAGGCACAATTTCCCATACATCATTTTTCATGATGGACTGGTGTTCTTCTGTCATGGATTCTTTCCATTGTTTCTTTTGAGCTGCCTCTTCAAACGTGGTAGTTTCTTCGTCTATAATATTTGTCCTACATGCTGCATAACTAGAGAATCTCTTGGGCCTCTTACTTTTTCTAGAGGTCCCACTTGGGGCTTTGAGTCTTTTTACTTCTTGTAGGGTAGCTTCAAGCCAACCTGGTCATTTCTTGGTTTTTGGTACAACGTTTGAATCAATGGTCTCACATGGTTGCATCGGATGATCAAGTTGTTCTTTTTCTTCATTCTAAATTTCTGGAAGACATGTGATTTCTTCAATAGGCTCTTCATACTCTTCTTCTTCTATGGTTTCTTCTATGGATTTATTGAAATCCATCTTTTCATTGAATGTTATGTCTCTGCTGACTTCAATCTTATGTTGTTCCAGGATATAGATTATATACACCTTGGATGATTCACTATATCCCACAAATATGCCCTTCTTTCCTGAGGGTTCTAATTTATTCCTTTTTATCCTTGGGAATGTTAAAGTAAACATGGCATCCAAAAATTCTTAAGTGTTCCACATTAGGTTTCTTTCTTGAGAAGGATTCTTCTGGAGTCATATCATTCAATATGTAGTGAGGATTTCTATTATGAACATATATTGTTGTCATTCTTGCTTATCCCCATAAATACACAGATAAAATTGGATCATTCAATAGTGCCTTCACAATTTCTTCAATAGATCCGTTCTTCCTTTCTTCTACACCATTTTGTTGAGGATTATGAGGAACAATTAGATCCCTCATAATACTTTCCGATTTGCAAAAGGCAACGAATTCCTTGGATGCATATTCTCCTCCATTATCTGTTCTCAAGGTCTTGATTTTCTTGTTTGTGAGGTTCTCTATATGTGCTTTGAATTATTGAAACTTGTTGAATGCTTCATCCTTTGTCTTCAAGAGATATAACCAAGTATTTCTTGAGTAATCATCTATTAAGATTACATAGTAAAGAGAACCTCCTAGAGATTTGACCGGCATCGGACCGCAAACATCTAAATGAATTAGATATATAATTTCCTTAGATCTATTATTGTTGCTTGAGAATGGTTTCTTGATATTCTTACCAAGAGCACATCCTTTGAAAATTCCTTCATGTGTAGACTGTATTTTTGGTATTCCTTCAACCATATTTTTGAAGAAGGATAATGATTGATAGTTGATATGAGCATACCTTCTATGCCAAATTTCATTGGGATTGACTTCATCATGTACAAGGGCTTCATCATTTCGTTCTAGTAGTCTGTATAGTCTTCCTTCATGGATTCCAATCACTCTAGCATTCTTTATGCTGGAGTCTCTAGGCCAAGATAACACTTTTCCATCTACAAAATCTATTTTGTTTCCTTTTTCTTCTAGGTGGGATATTGATACAAGATTATTTTCTAAACCAGGTACATATAAGACATTGCTCAAATGAACATTGTTACATGTTTTCAACTTGATGGAGTCTTGACCAATTCCTTCTATTGGGTAAGTGTTTTTGTCTCCAAGATCTACCTTGTACGATGGCTTCTTTTCATTTAGATTGGAGAGTTTGGCTTGATATCCTATCATATGCCTGGAATATCCACTATCAATTATCCACATGTCATATTCAAGTTTTCCTATGAGTGTTGATTAGTGTAGATGATTTGTCTTCTCATTCATGACTTCTGTTGGATGATAATTGGTCAAGCTTTGACCAAAAATTTCAACCTTGACATTTCTTCCTTATGAGAGTGCCAAGAGGTGCACTAGAGTAAGGCACACTCGAATATGTTCTCCTTGAGTAAGGTGTTCCATCATAAGCTGATGGACAAGGATTTTAGGGTTTCTGCAACTGCACCTGCTAGTAACCCTAGCAACAATGATTTAGTAACTTCACCTGCTAGTAACCCTAGCGATATTTCTTCAACGAGATTGATAATCTTATGGCTTAGATTCCTTTGATTGGTTAGACTGAATGAAGGAGGTGTGGGCCCATAACCTGTTAGAATATTGGATGTACTCATTTAATGATAGGCAATATAGCAATATTGTCACCCAACCATCGGCACTAATGCCACCCCTGAGCACATTGACCTTCAAAGAGAGAAGAATTTTCAGCAGAAAATCAATAGCTAACCAAGGAAAATGCACCAAGCAAAGATAACCAAAAAAACTAATGAAAGAGTCCAACCCAGAAAGATCGATAATATAGATTGTAGGACTAGAGACAAAAACTCCTCCCAAGACTTGCGCACAAATAGAACTTCTGCAGTGCACACAAGTGTGCTTATGAAATTCTAAGAAGTCTAGCTAAAATGAATACTGGCCTCCTGTATTTATACTGCTTCTGCTAGACTGCGTGGGTCGACTTCTCATTTTGGGTGTTAATTACTTAGTATTAATTATTTCCTTTAGTTGACATCTCTTCTAGGGTTATATTCGATTATTTTCTTGCTTCTAAAATATTCTAATCTTGTCATAGGTCACAAATGGAGGTTAATACCTCCTGCAACTACCATAATATCAACACTTGGCACATAAAAATTCCCACTATAACACATGCGTGTTCCTAGAACACTCACGTGTTAAAAGTGCATGCATGTTCTAGGAACATGCACACATTCCTTCTAGGAAATGATGAGCACCCAAACTAAGAGATTAGGATTCAAAGTGTTTTAAAGCATGGAGCAATGGTTAGAGCACCAATATGTGGGTGCAAGGGTTGTGTGGCCTTTAACAATAGGTATATACATAGTGCACTTAGGGATCGAGTGTGGAGGGGGTTAAGGGTCAAGTATAGGTAATGCCTAGTCTTATATGGAGCTAGGGGGGTCTAGGTCATGGTCTAGGTCAAGATCTATGTCATGGTCTAGGTCATTGTCATGTACATGCTCATGGTATAGGGCTAGATCATGTTCTAGCTCTAACTCTAGGTCTATGTTGTGGTCTAGTTCATGGTCTAGGTCTAACTCTAGGTCTATGTCATAAACTACATCATGGTCATTATATAGGTCTAGGTCATGGTCTATGACCTATGTCATGGTCTATGCTCTAGGTCTAGGTCTAGGTCTTTCCAT
>WSFP011401088.1:0-26444 GCA_009831015.1 Picea engelmannii
ACCATCCAAAGAACTTTAAGGTCCTTTGTTTATTAAGTAAACATCAGTATCTACATCATCTGCCCATAACTATAAGGGAAAACCAGCATGCAATCTCATATTCCTTGCACGCTCCATGATTGTCCCGTTCATCCTTTTTGACACACCATTTTCTTGTGGTGTTCTTGGAATTGTCTTCTCTCTACGAATCCCATGGTATGAACAGTAATCATCAAACTCCTTGCTGCAATATTCACCTCCATTTTTTTATCTGAGACATTTCAACCTTTTTCCTGTCTCATTCTCAACCAAAGCTTTCCATTTCTTAAAAGTATCAAAAACATCATATTTTTTTCGAATGAAATAAACCCAAGTTTTAATAGTTGCATCATCAATAAAAGTAACATAATAACCAGAGCCACCAACAAATGATACATGAGTTGGTCCCCGTACATCTGTATGCACAAGCTCTAACATTTCACTCTTATTTTCTTTTCCGACTTTGAGAAATCTAACTCTCTTATGTTTTCCATAAACATAATGCTCACAGAAATCCAAATCAATTTGTTTAAGATATGGCAACAAATTTCTTTTGTGAAGTATATGCATCCCCTTCTCACTCATGTGTCCAAACCTATGATGCCACAGTGTTGTATTTGATCATGTAGAAGCTAAAGAGATAGAAGAGTCAATATTACCAGTACATAAATACAATGTCCTTACCTTCTCTCCTTTTGTTATCACCGATGATCCTTTGGTGACCTTCCATGCCTTATCTGTAAATATGGATATACAACCTTCACTTGCCAACTTCCTTGTTGAAATTGGATTTTTCCTTAGATATCGAACATGTCTTACCTCTTTCAACAACCATTGGTTTCCATTTCTTTTCTTTACTTTTACCTTTCCCATTCCAACAATTTCGCATGGTGCATCATCACCCAAATGAACCTGTCCAAAATCACCTTGAACATAATCTAGAAAATGTTTCTTATGGGGTGTAGCATGAAATGAAGCCCCTGAATCTACTACCCAAGACTTGGAAACATTATCTATAGAAAGAATCAAATCATCTTGTAACACATCACCTGTTACATTTGCTTCCCGATTTTTCTCCTGATGTCCATCTCTTTGTTTCTTTAGAGCTCTACAGTCTTTCTTCAGATGTCCTTTTTTCCACAATTCCAACACTTTATCTTTCCCAGTCTGGATTCGGATCTACCCTTCCTATAATTCCCATGGTTTTTTGAGCCCTTTCCTCTATCATTTTATCTTCCCATGTTCTCCATGTTCAATGCATTACCTGATATCTCACCTATGTTTTTCCGTAGCATTTCCTCACTAAAGATAACACCAACAACATCATCAAATTTTAAAGTATTTGAACTAGAGACAGAGTTACTTACAACCATGACCAAGTCGTTCCATATTTCTAGCAATGAGCACAATATTAGAAGATCCTTGACCTCATCATCAAAGTCCACTTTTACAGAAATTATTGATTAGTAACTGTATTAAATTCATTTAAATCACCTGCAACAGACCCACCTTTTGACATCTTCATATTAAATAATCTCTTCATTAGAAATACCTTATTGGACGTCGAGGGTTTTTCATACAGTTTATTCAATGCATCCATCAGCTCCTTCGTTGTCTTTTCTTTCGAAATATTGAAATCCATCAACACTGCCAGGATTAGTCGTATCGTTCCTAGTGCCTTTATGTCAAGAACCTCCCATTCTTCGTCCTTCACGGACGTCGACTTATTTTCTATTCCACCCAATGGTAGGAATAGATCCTTATGATATAAATAATATTTCATCTGCATCTTCCATAACTGGTGTTTTTGGTCATCAAATTTCTCGACCCTAAATTTTCCATCTTCTGCCATTGCTCCCACTCGAACCATGAACCCTCTTTTCCTATGAGTTACCTTTTTCTCTAATACTAGTTGTTAGAAAAACAGGATCGCAAAGCAATAAAATAAAACAAATGCGGAAATAAAAAACAAAAGATACATAATACAATAGAGACACAGATATATGTGGTTCACCCACAGTGGGCTACGTCCACCAGAGAAATTGTCATGTTCTTCCACAATATTCACAATGATGCATAGACGTAATACATTTCCCTCATAAAAGAGGGTTGCCTTCTAGGGAAAAAAACCCTAACATAACTTCTACCGTCCGATATGTGACCTTATAATGAACGGTCAATATTTACTATTAAATTACAATATTCATTTACAAGGCAATTTTTCCTTCGGGGGCTTCGCCCCTGAACCCCCGTCGGAGGCTCGCTTTCCCCCAGAGCCTACAGGGGGGGTAACCCCCCCTGCACTCCCCCGCATGGAGGAGTGTACATTTTTCCGGGATGTAAAGTCTTCATGCGGTATAAACACGACTGAAAACAAAGACCTCTGAATCAGGAATATAATCAGGATCCACAACCAAAATATGTCTTGGTCTACCTCCAGACTTAACATTTCCATCCTCATATTTCTCGTGATGAAGGTCGACGCATAAGGAATCAGAATAGACACTACCTTATTGTATATAACACCATGTATCATCAGGTGGTTGATTTTATTCTACGTCGTTGCATTATCCATGAGAGTTGAAAGAGTTTTAAATGACTTCCATGCGGGGGCATGTGGTGGTCATCTCTCTAGGTTGGCCATTGTCCAGAAAATATTGTGTGTTGGATATTTCTGTCCCACGATATTTAAATATTGTATGAATGTGATCCAAAAGAGTCATTCTTATCAAATCTTCAATTGTAATATGTGCTCTCATCGTACCCCCCTACATCCTATGGTGACCATCGGCCCCTTTTCTAAGTGGGGAATTTATTTCATGACATTTAATCCTACCTCAGCTAATGGTCATGGCTACATCATCATGATCGTTGACTACTTCACTAAATGGGTTGATGTTTTTCCTACCTTTTTTAACGATGAAACCATTGCTACTCTATTTGTGTTCAATCATATAATTTCTAGGTTCGGTGTTCCAAAGATCATAGTGACGAAAAATGGAACCCATTTTGGTAATAATATGATGTCAAAATTAGATACCAGGTTGGGTTTTCAACATGATAACTCGATGCCCTATTACCCTCGGTCCAATGGCCAAGTAGAATCCACCAATCATGTCCTCAAGATAATTTTCCAAACGATGTTATGGAAACACAAGACAAACTGACATCTTGTGTTCTTTTCGGCATTATGAGCTTATTGTACCTCTGCCAAAACTTCCACTAGATTAACCCCTTCCCAACTTTTTTACGGTCTAGAGGAAGTATTACCAATTGAATGTGAAATCCCACCGTTAAAACTTGTCGTAGAATTGTTTCCCAATACCTTCGTTGAGGAGGAGTGTCTCTTGTACTTGGTCTAGCTTGATTAACAACATTGTGATGCTACTTTGGACAATGAAACACACAAGAAGCACATCAAAGCTCTTTATGACAAATATGTCTTCCCTCATACATTTTCGGAGGGTGTCTTGGTTTTTGTTTATGACCAAGACTGTGACGCCTTGGGAGAAGGTAAGTTTGAACCCCTTTGTCATGGTCCCTACATTGTTAAACATGTCTTGAAGAAAGGGTCATATGATCTTGTGGATTATGATGAGAATCCTCTTTAGAAGCCCTGTAATGGGCTCTACCTAAAGAGGTAGTATTATTAGGCCATCTGGTTGCATGATTCTTTGTACATAGGTGTGTTTTTGTTTGGTTTTGGAGTGGTGTGTTTTTCTTTTTGTGTATATGTTAGTTGTCTCGATTAGATGCTTATCATGTTTTATTCTTGATTTGCATATATCATCATCCTCCTTAGTCTATGTGGGATATGTTGATGGTGCCAACCATAGTACTCAGAATATTTTGTCTATCGTTTGGGTGATATTTTCACCCACTGACGAGCTCCTGAGTTCAAGAGGTGTCTACCTTGGGTCTGGAACCAATAATATTGCAGAGTATAATGTTGTCATTGAACTATTATCCGAAGCGCTGGCTCTTGGAATTCATCATCTATTTGTTAGATTGGACTCTCATTTTTGTTCTCACATTTGAATCACACATATAGCTTTAGTGATCTAGGTGGATATCGATGGCCACCCACCTTTTCCAACTAGCTCAAAATAGTTTTCTGTCAGTTTTGGTAATTTACTATTTTTAGCATTTTTTAACTTCTGAGGCCATTTTGAGGGCCTAAATGAAGGTTTTTTGGGATAGAGCTTCTCAATAATATTTAAAGGCTCTAAATTATCCCCCTAAATAAATCTCCTAGACGATACCTTTCCAACAAGCTATCGTGCGTCCCAAACGGAGATCGTATGCCAAAGTTACGCCCTCGAGAAGTTGATACACCAAACAAACCAAAACGGGATCCACAAAACTATTGGATTTTCATCTTCCGGGGTTAGGGTTTTGGATTTTATTTATGATAAAAAAATCCTTTGGAGCCTCATTGTAAAAGCATATTCTTGCGAATGCGAGTAGCGGACACATCTCTTCTCAGAGATAAGATGCCACCATTCTAGCGAGTCATTCACTTTGTATTTTTACAGTCTTTGTACATTTTCCCTCATTAATAGAAAATTGTGCATTAATGTATCTCGGTGTTTATGGTTGCATATATAATACATTTATGTTGTATTATTAGATATTCAATATATCTCTTTACATTTCTTTATTATATCTCCGCTCTCATTTCGTACCGAAAATAATCTAGATCAATGGTATCAGAGCAAGTTGCTCTTGATCATTTTTCAGTGTATGTCCCTGACGAGGTCTGAGTATAGAAATTTGGGTCTCAATCTTGTATCTTTTGAATACAATCGCTCTCTCACGCCAAATAAACCCTCCATGGTGGAAGAAAATAAAAATGACAAAGCAAACGATTCTATTAATATGTTGCTTGAGCAAGCTCTCACACGACAGAGGGACGAAATGATGGAGAATTTTTCCCACATCCTTCAACGCATGTTGATAACAACAAGTGCGTCTTCATCAAGCCGCCACTTTGGAAGTACCTCACCTTTCAAGGTATAAGTTAATTTTGATATTCCCATATTTGAAGGACAGATAGATGCGAATGCCTTAGAAAAATGGTTAAATCTACTAGAAGGTTATTTCTTTGTTCATAATTTCTCTGAAAGGGAAAATATCACCTTCGCACTCCTTAAGGCTCTCCCTGATGTCAAACATTGGTGGGAAACTTACTGTAAGAAAATTTCCATAGAGGATTCTGGAATATATGAGGTCGAGCCCACTTGGGATTTTTTTGTGGATGCGGTAAACGAACAGTATTACCCTGTTAGCAATTATGAGGACCAGTACATGAGATGGGCCACACTGCGGCAAGAGAGGGGCCAATTAGTTTCGGAGTTCACCAATACCTTCCATACCTTCTGCACCAATATGGGTATCAAATACTCTGAACGACATTTGGTTCTGAAATACCATGGGGCTCTACACATATACATCCAAACTGAAATGGATTTTCTGGACATCTCATCACTCGGTGATTCTTATCAATATGTTGTTAAAATTGAGTAGAAATTTAAGCACCAGAACAAATGGGAGTTCGGGTCTACAAATCCACAACAAAAAAAGTATGATAAAGACATCCCTAATAAAAAGTCTCCCAAAAACCAGTCCAAACCACAGGAAAAGAAGGGTCACAGAAAGACAAAGAAGGACACCGGAAAATAGTGTGATTTCCACAAAATCCCCTGGCACGACACCGATGAATGTCTCTCAAAACATTCATTGGTGGTCGAGATCAAAGACAAGGAGTTGAACCCTGATTTAGAATCTAATTCAGAAAATATTGATAGAAGACAGATCATCGATGCAGATCCCACTACTATTGTCACGGTCGTGGCAATTCAACCAGAAGAACCCACATATCCTAAAGAGGGGGAGTGTCTTTTTCATTCAAAGATGTGGGTGAAGGGGACCCCGCTACATTTTATTGTTGATAGCAGAAGCCAGAAGAAACTCATCTTAGCATAGGTCATCAAACAATTGAGATTGTCGACAACACCACACCCACAACCATACAACATTGGGTGGCTTCACCAGGGACGAGATCTTCGTGTCAGCTAGCAGTGTCGATTGTCATACAGCATCCATCCTTTCAAGGATGAGGTATTATGTGATATTTCCCCATTGGATGTCTTTGATATTCTATTGGGACAGCCATATATGTGGAAGTACCATGTTATCTGAGTATCGACCTCGTAGTGTCATTGTTACTCTGGGGGGTTATCTCTACAAGATACCAAAGGTAGTTCCAACTATTGTCCCACCTAAAAAATTCCACAAGGTAGTATCTCATACTACAAAATTCAGCTTCTTCGCAATCTA
Organism: Picea engelmannii; assembly: GCA_009831015.1. NCBI lineage: Eukaryota > Viridiplantae > Streptophyta > Pinopsida > Pinales > Pinaceae > Picea > Picea engelmannii. Next base: position 6,358 of record WSFP011401088.1, read on the forward strand.
TTCAAAAGGTGAACAGAAGGATACTGCAACCACTATAGCCTCGGCCCAAGCACCTTTTATCCAACAGAAGTAGGTTGAAAATATTGCAGCAAAGTGTAAAGATTCTTTATGCACATGGGAATCTCATGTAGCTAGACTATTTAAAAAGGTCCAATCCTTCCAACCACAAGTTCGTGACAACCTTCAACAAGCTAAGCAGGGCAACTTCTCCAACAAGGCAAGCAGCTCATCAAGATGTGGATTCAGTAAACGCTTGCCCCTCTCCCTTGGGAACTCAACGCAATTGATACCATTGCTTCCTTAGGATGGAGGATTGATCCAGGTGGATATCAGTGGCCACCCACATTTTCCAACTGGCTCAAAATATTTTTCTCGCAATTTTGGTAATTTACTATTTTTAGCAGTTTTTAACTTCTGGGGCCATTTTGAGGGCCTAAATGAAGGTTTTTTGGGGATATATTTTCTCAATGATAGAATAAATTTTTGACTGAGTCCCCAAAATTAATCTCCTCGACGATACCTTTCCAATGAGCTATAGTGCAACCCAAACGGAGATCGTATGCCAAAGTTACGCCCCTGGGAAGTTGATACACCAAACAAACCAGAATGGGGTCCACAAAATTGTTGGCTTTTCGTCTTCCAAGGTTATGGTTTTGGATTTTATTTACGATAAAAATGTCTTTGGAGCCTCATTGTAAAATCATATTCTTTCGAATGCGAGTAGCGGACACATCTCTTCTCAGAGATAAGTTGCCACCATTCTAGCGAGTCATTCACTTTGTAATTTTACAGTCTTTGTACATTTTCACTCATTAATAGAAAATTATGTATTATTGTATCTTAGTGTTTATGGTTGCATATATGATACATTTATGTTGTATTATTGGATATTCGAGATATCTCTGTATATTGCTTTATTATATCTCCACTCTCATTTTGTGCTGAAAATAATATGGATTAGTGGTATCATAGCAGGTTGTTCTTGATCGTTTTTCAGTGTATGTCTCGGACGAGGTCCAAGTATAGCAAGTTGGGTCTCAAGCTTGTCTCCCTTTAATACAATCTCTCCCGCATGTCCAAGAAACCCTCCATGGAGGAAGAAAATAAAAACGACAGAGTGGACGATTCTATTAATCGGTTGCTTGAGCAAGCTCTCATGCGACAGAGGGATGAAATGATGGAGAATTGTTCCCACATACTTCAATTCGTGTTGATAAAAACAGGCATGTCCTCATCAAATGGCCACTTTGGAAGTACCTCACCTTTCAAGGTACAAGTTAATTTTGATATTCCCATATTTGAAGGACAAATAGATGCGAATGCCTTAGAAAAATGGTTAAATCTACTAGAAGGTTATTTATTTGTTCATAATTTCTCTGACAGGGAAAAGATCACCTTCACACTCCTTAAGGCTCTCCCCGATGTTAAACATTGGTGGGAAACTTACTGGGAGAAAATTTCCACAGAGGAGTCTGGAATATATGGGTTCGAGCCCACTTGGGATTTTTTTGTGGATGCGGTAAAGGAATAGTATTACCCTGTTGGCAACTATGAGGATCAGTACATGAGATGGACCACACTATGGCAAGAGAGGGGCCAAGAAATTTTGGAGTTCACCAATACCTTCCATACCTTGCACACCAAGTTGGGTATCAAAGACTGGGAACGACATTTGGTTCTAAAATACCGTGGGGCTCTACACAGATACATCCAAACTAAAATGGATTTTTTGGACATCTCATCACTCGGAGCTTCTTATTGATATGTTGTTAACATTGAGCAGAAATTTAAGCACCAGAACAAATGGGAGTTCGGATCTGCAAATATGCAACAACCAAAGTGTGATAAAGACGTCCCTAACAAACAGTCTCCCGAAAACCATTCCAAACCACAAGAAAAGAAGGGTCACGGAAAGACGAAGAAGGACACCAAAAAATGGTGTGATTTCCACAAAATCCCTTGGCACAACACCGATGAATTTCGCTCAAAACATTCATTGGTGACCGATATCAAATACAAGGAGTCGAACCCTGATTCAGAAAATATTAATAGAAGACAAATCATCGATGCATACCCCACTACTATTGTCGTAGCCGCAACAATTCAACCAGAAGAACCCGCAGATCTTGAAGAGAGGGAGCACCTTTTTCATTCACAGATGTGGGTGAAGGGGACCCCGCTACATTTTATTATTGATAGCGGAAGCTAGAAGAACCTCATCTCAGTAGAGGTCATCAAATAGTTGGGATTGTCGACAACACCACACCCGCAACCATACAACATTGGGTGTCTTCTCCAAGGATGAGATATATGTGCCAATGAGTAGTGTTTATTGTCATATGGCATTCATCCCTTCAAGGATGAGGTATTATGTGATGTTTCCCCGCTGGATGTCTGTGATGTTCTCTTGGGCCAGCCATATATGTGGAAGTGTCATGCTATCTATGAGTCTCGACCCTGTAGTGTCATTGTTACTCTGGGTGGTCATCTCTACAGGATACCATAGGTAGTTCCAACTATTGTCCCACCTAAACAATGTCGCAAGGTAGTATCTCATACTACAAAATTCAGCTTCTTCATAATCTATTCAAAATGTGAACAGAAGGATACTGCAACCCCTACAGCCTCGGCCCAAGCACCTTCTATCCAACAGAAGTAGGTCAAAAATATTGCAGCAAAGTGTAAAGATTCCTTCTCCACACAGGCATCTCATGCAGCCAGACTAGTTAAAAATGTCCAACCCTTCCAGCCACAAGTTCGTGACAACCTTCAACAAGCTAAGTAGCGCAACTTCTCCAACAAGGCAAGCAGCTCATCAAGATGCAGATTCAACAAACACTTATCCCTCTCCCTCGGGAACTCAACACAATTGAGACCATTTCCTCCATAGGAGGGAGGATTGATCCAGGTCGATATCGATGGCCACCCAACTTTTCCAACTGGCTCAAAATAGTTTTATCACAATTTTGGTAATTTACTATTTTTAGCAGTTTTTAACCTTTGGGGCCATTTTAAGGGCCTAAATTAATGTTTTTTGGGATTGATCTTCTCAATGATATCCAAAGGCTCTGATTGAGCCAGCAAAATTAATATCCTCAGTGATACCTTTCCAAAGAGATATCATGCACCCCAAACAGAGATTGTATGCCAAAGTTACGTCCCCGAGAAGTGGATACACCAAACTACCCAAAACGGGGTCCACAAAACTATTGGTTTTTTATCTTTCGGGGTTAGGGTTTTGAATTTTATTTATGATAAAAAGACCTTTGGAGCCTCATTGTAAAATAATATTCTTGTGAATGCGAGTAGCAGACACATCTCTTCTTAGAGATAAGTTGCCACCATTCTAGCGAGTCTTTCACTCTATATTTTTATAGTCTTTGTACATTTTCGCTCATTAATAGAAAATTGTGTATTACTATATCTCTATGTTTATGGTTGCATCTCTGATACATTTATGTTATATTATTGGATATTCAAGATATCTTTGTACATTGATTTATCATATCTCCACTCTCATTTCGTGCCGAAAATAATTTGGATCAATGGTATCAGAGCAGGCTACTCTTGATCGTTTTTCAGTGTATGTCCCCGACGAGGTTCAAGTATAGAAATTTGGGTCCCGAGCTTGTATCTCTTGAATACAATCACTCTCGCATGCCCAAGAAACCCTCCATGGTGGAAGAAGAGAAAAACGGTAGAGTAGACGATTCTATTAATTTGTTTCTTGAGCAAGCTCTCACGTGATAGAGGGACAAAATGATGGAGAACTATGCCCACATCCTTCAATGCCTGTCGATAACAACAGGCACGTCTTCATCAAGCGGCCACTTTGGAAGCACCTCACCTTTCAAGGTACAAGTTAATTTTGATATTCCCATATTTTAAGGACATATAGATGTGAATGCCTTAGAAAAATGGTTAAATCTGCTAGAAGGTTATTTCTGTGTTCATAATTTCTCTAACGGGGAAAAGATCACCTTCGTACTCCTTAAGGCTCTCCCCGTGTCAAACATTGGTGGGAAACTTAGTGGGAGAAAATTTCCATAGAGGAGTATGGAATATATGGGGCGCCTGAGTCCACTTGGGATATTTTTGTGGATGCGGTAAAGGAACAGTATGACCCTATTGGCAACTATGAGGACCAGTACATGAGATCGACCACACTGCGGCAAGAGAGGGGCCAAGCAGTTTCGGATTTCACCAATACCTTCCATACCTTACACACCAAGATAGGTATCAAAGACTCTGAATGACATTTGGTTCTGAAATACCGTGGGGCTCTACACAAATACATCCAAACTGAAATGGATTTTCTGGACATCTCATCACTCATTTCTTATCGATATGTTGTTAAAATTGAGCAGAAATTTAAGCACCAGAACAAACGAGAGTTCGGGTCTACAAATCTACAACAACCAAAGTATGATAAATGCATCCCTAACAAAAATTCTCCCAAAAACTAGTCCAAGCCACAGGAAAAGAAGGGTCACGGAAAGACGAAGAAGGACACCGAAAAATTGTTAAGTTCCCGAATACACAATACCACAATAGTACCAAATATATATCAATACAATCACCACACAAGATATATGAAACAATATAGAAGAACCACACTTTTATTATAGAAAACTCTTGAGGTAAGGTAACACCATACAATGGATCCTGTTATGGAAGGGATCATCTCATGTTCACTTGCCTCTTCGAGGGGGCTTCCTCCTAATGAGCTTCATCTCCAAATACAATACTTCTCTTCATATCCCATTACATTGCTTGAACCTCTTTATATAGTGCTACCATCACCTAAGAACATTATAGAAGAGGAATATTCTAGAAGTAGAACCTTCTAAGAAGTCCTCTTATATTTATTATATCTAACTACCCATTTATTATATCTAACTACCATAGTGGGTCTTATTTAATAATATAGTGGACCTAGTCCACCTTACATTGAATGGTATCCACTATTATCATTATGGGCCCTCTGGGCCCCCCCACTACCTCTCTAGCTACCTAAAATTCCATCCCCCTTATGAAATCATTATCCTCAACGCTTGATGTACAACCATATACCAGGGTCTCGTGGATAAGTGTGGACCATAATGCTGAAGTAGACTAGAGAACCAGGTTCCCATGGATAATTGTGGACCATAGTGTTGAAGTAGACTAGAGAACCAGGGTCCCATTGTTGGCCCTTGGTTATGGAAGGAAGTGAAGAACGAGGAAGAAAATGTAAAAATAGAACTTTGTGGGAGACACGGTGACTGCCACTGGGTCGAAGTGAGAAAAAGAATAGAAAAGATGGAGCGAAGAGTGGAAAAGCAAGTCGTTGGATGAGGAGATCTAGGATGACAGATCAACAAGGAAGATGGACCGAGGATGACTCAGGAAGTGGAAAAAGGTATCATTAGATGCCTTGGAGCACTGCGAGATGAAGAAGGAAAGACAGGCTGGCGAAGCCCGGAAAGAATGGGTCAAGTTGACCTAGGGTTGTAGACACCTAGGGTTTTGGTAATTAGGGTTTTGACACTTAGGTTTCGACCTGAGGCTGTCAGTGAGGGATTGTAATGTATAAATAGAGTTCGAGAGGACCTAGGTCGGGTCTGTACTATGGTTGACCCTTGTTATCGATTATTGTTCATTGGTAGAATATTGTATTATGGGTGAGAGAAGTGTTGAGAGAGAGAGCCTTTTGGTATTGTAAGATCTTTAGTTGGGTGTGAAGATCAAGTCATGCAGCTGGGTGCACAGGAAGGGAGAGAGAAAGAGATATGGAGAGAGAGGATCTGTTGGACAAGAGCACAGACCAGAACTGTAAGCTTTATCTTAATATATCATAAGCATAGTTCTGTGGATGTAGCCCTAGAGAGAGGGTGAACCACATGCAACTGTTGTTGTGTGTGTGATTGATGCTTTGAGCTCTGATGTTGTTATATTGTTATCTTCATTATTGTATTAGATCAAATCTATAGCTATGAAGGATAGATCTAGCTAGTTGAATGATATATGCATGTTATGTTGTTGTTGTAATAAGAACCACTTGATATTCCCCTGGTTGTAGACATCTTTGTCCTGCAACCCCCTCATAGTTGCTTCAAGTGAGACTGCATCTGCTTCGCAGGTGTTGCCGAAAGGGCCAGTAGCTAGGGCTTGTTAGTGCGCTCTTGGAGTTGAACCCTGGGTCTGCCCCTATGCCAACAAATGGTTTCATTGCTAGGATAGGAATCTTTTTAAGGGAATGTCAAGGTGGTTCCCATCGAAGACAGAGATTTAGAAGTAGATAGAGGATCAAGAGAAGGACTTCACTGAAGCCCAGAACAAGAACCCTAAAATAAGCATTGAAGATTGGCTACAAATATACATCTTCACCGACATTCATGAGATATTCTTTGGGGGAATCCATCAGGAGCTACAGGAGTAGTTGGCTAGGTTAGCTGACACACAGTTTGAAATCAGATCTAGACCTCTTGTGGTTTGGACACCAACATTGATCCAGAAGGTCAAGAGAGTCGACAACGTTGTATTCAGAGCAATAGATCACTGGTTTGATAGTACCATCAGAGGGTATATCACTGAGTTTGTTGTTGACAGAACAGAATCATATAGCCAAGCCGAGAGATACTTTTTCAAAGGACCCAGAGGAAAAAAATTTCACTTCCTGAAGCTAAGAATCAAGATGCTCTTGCATGAAAACCACATCTTGAAGATACAGTAGATTGATTGGATCTGAAAAGGCTAATGTTCAATATCTCAGATAGTGACAGCAACACAGAAGCAGGACATACACGTAGTGGGAAAGTATTCTGAGGAGTTCACCTTGAGAACTTGTTTAAGAAAAACTACGGAGAAGAAGGTTTCTATAGTGGAGAAGAGGTAGATCTAACCGACGAAGAGAATCCATAGCCCGCCAGAACAAAAGAAGGGGAAGTTGAAGAACTGCACCAAAGTGAGCCAAAAACCTCAGGAACTGTGCGAACTACTGGAGCAAGTAACATTAATCCTCCTATTGTCCCAACAATACTTAGCAGTCAGAATAGTCAGAACCACCAGAGTCTTCAAAGTACTATTACTAGTAGCTCAGCATCTACTCAGACAAGAACCCTAGTCAGCTTTATGGCAAATGAAATGAGACTCCCTATCTTTACAGGAGATGGATCTGAAGATCCAGATCAGCATTGGTTTCTATTTGAGGCCATATGGAATATTAAAAGTATCACTGATGAAGCCATCAAGAGAACCCAATTCATCACTACGCTAAGGGACCGCACACTGAGCTAGTACATGAAACTTGTCCAAGGACTGGCACAGTCTAATCCCCTGAATGAGATCAACAATGCGTTGATTGAAAAGTTTAAGAAACCTAAGTCAGAGTCACAATGTATTATGGAACTAAAAGAGATAAAACAAAAGGTAGCAGAACTTGTTTGGGAGTTCGACCAAAGATTCAAGACCCTGACAAGCCGATTAACTTTCTAGATCCCCGACGAACAGAACAAAGAATGGTTCATCGCTGCATTGTTACCACACATAAGAATCCCTCTGATGCAGCAAAATATTACATCTCAGGCAAAATCTTTGGAGATCACCATGAAGCTTGAATCAACACCGATGGGAGAATCTAGGTCAGGCATTAGCCAGATCATGAGCCAGCTAACTAGTTTGTCTTTACAGGTCAAGGATATGAAGAAAGATAAGGGAAAAGACAAAAGGGAAGATATCTGGTGTGTAAGATGCAGATCTGAAGGCCATGATAAGGAACATTGTCCCTTATTTCATGAGTACTTGGCATCAGGGGCACCAAGCCCCTTAAAGAAAGTTAACCTACCTTGGCACGATGTATGCAGAAATAAGCATCACCCAGGTGAGTGCTACTACATGAAAAAGTATGTCCAGACACCCACAAACTTGTATTGTACATTATGTAAATCAATGGGGCATGATGATCAGGATCGTAGATCTTATGATCTCATGCATGAAAGGTCGATAGACATATACAAGATTCAAGGCGAAGTACAACAAGAGGGAAACACTCTGCAATACAACTCTCCGAGGAGAGGAAATTTCAGTCCTCATGATGGCTACAGAGGACGAGGACAAGGACGAGGTATGGGCCGAGGTCGAGGAAAAATAATCTGTTACAACTGTACCCATCTAGGACATTTAGCAAGGGATTGTTAGAATCACTACACAACCTGTAGTTATTGTAACTCCTTCGAGCATGTCATAGAGGAATGCCCTATGTTGATGGCTAAACTTCAGGAAAGACGAGGACCCTAGCAGAACCCACAAGTACAACTGATATATGTTGAACCTCGCGGAGTGGACCCCATATTCATTGTTATCACTTGAGGAGGCGTTGCTAAGGGAGAAGACAGAGTAGCCCAAGGAAAGACTGAAAACGACCACGGAGTCAGGAAAGTTACAGAAAAGACCCCAACGTTCGATGCTAAGAAAGAAAGACAAATATTCGAGGAGGCAAGAAAAGATTTCAAATGAGATCAAGGATCCTCATCAAAGAGACAATCATAAATCAAATAATATGGCATGCCTCAGGCATTTGATCTGTCTGCATCGCCAGCAGAAGGGAAAGAGGTAAGAAAACTCATGGAATTCTTGTAGACTTGTGTTAAGTCGATTCAAGATAAAGGCGATATATAAGAATTACAAGATTTAATCAAGCAGTATGAACTAGGAAAAATAGATCCCTTACTAAATAGAGCAATGCACCAAATTGGAAAAAGGAGAAGGACAAATAAAGAATTACACTTGAATGCTCAGTTTGGAGAGTATGAGATAGACTATGTAATCCTCGACTTAGGGTTAGAGGTCAATGTCATGACGAAGAAGACTTGGGCACTGATGGGAAAACCCAAGATGATATATTTCCCTATCAGGCTTCTCATGGCTAATCAGCAAGTTGTCAGCCCATTTGGACAATTAGAGCATGTCCCAGTGGAAATCGATGGAGTAAGAACCTTTGCAGATTTTGAGGTAATTGAAATTGTTGATGATAGTTTCCCTTACCCTGCATTGTTAGAAATTGATTGGGCCTTCGACAATTCCACTATTGTTGATCTAAAGAAAAGACGCATGACATTTGAGAAAGCTGGCCTTAGGGTCCTTGCACCTTTAGATCCAGATGAGGGTCCATGATACACAGAACCTATCAGAGAAGAGGACCACGCATTTGAACTGGAAAACATCTACAAATTCACAGCCAGACAACAGGATTATATCAACTCTATAGCTGATAGGAATATGAGTTGGCGAAGTGACAGCACATGTTCATCCAACTCAAAAGAAGAGATGGAGAAATGGAAAAACCATATGTATGAAGTATCTACAAGAAGATGTGCTAGGCTAACCAGAGAAGTTCGTTGGATTGGCACAATAGTGAGTAATCTACCCACGTTTGATGGGTTGAACCCCTTACAAAACTTCTTATCATAATTTGAGACAAGTGTACCAACACAATAGAGGTTGTTGGAAATGGATGAGGCCATGAAAACCACACAAGCAAGATGGTGGGGGACACATAAAAGAAATATTACAGACTGGACACAATGTTGAACTTTGATGACAGTGTGGTTTTCAGCACAAGTAGGAAGCTGCGAAGCATGGTACATAGGTCGAATCTTCCCAAAGGACCATGTACAAATCTGTGAAGAGGCCTAGAGTGACATTCCTAGAGAACAATGGGTACACATATTCGTCAATACATTGGATACCACCTCGATTAATTGGTACCTTCAAGCAGAGTTGTGCCTTGTCACTTCAGAATGGGAAGGTATGATCCAGAATTTTATAACCACCTTTTTGTTTGACAGTGAATTTGCTTCTGTAGATCAATCACTACATACGGTGAGACAGAAATTATTTAAGGAGGCATCTGGCCCCCCTTTGGATCAAGAAGAGGATGAATGGACTGCACCCCTCTAGAAACGGTAGACTTGCTACAACATTAATGTCGACGAAAACGATGATCCAAGGAAGGTGAATATCGCAAAAATAGAAGGTCAGAGAGATGTGGAAGGACTAGGAGTTGAACTGTCATTCATTGGACATCCAATAAATATAAAGAAAGTCAATATCAGAACAGAGGAGACACCAAAGCTTTCCAATGTCGAATATTACTAGGACGCTGCTACCACTGACAAAATCACAGAATTATTGCACAAGTGTCAGGACTTGTTCCCGACCAAGTTCACTGATATGAAGGGAATCAAAGGACATATGGGAGAAATGAGAATACCTTTGAAACTATATGTGAAGCCAATCAAGCAAAGACCCTACAGATTGAACCCAAAATATAAGGAAAAAGTGAAGACTGAGATCGACAAAATGTTGGAAGCAGGGATTATTGAACCTCTCGAAGAGTCGAAGTGGATTAGCCCCATGGTAATGAAAGATAAGAAGATAGGTGAGATCAGGATTTGCATAGATCTCAGGAATCTGAATGATGCTTGTCTACATTATCCTTTCCCTACACCTTTCACAAATGAAGTGTTGGATAACGTGGGAGGCCAAGAAGTATATTCTTTTACAGATGGGTTTTCAGGATACCATCAGATCTACATCACCAAGGAGGATCGTCATAAGACTATGTTTTCCACAGAGTGGGGATCCTACCAATATATAGTAATTCCATTTGGACTGAAGAATTCCCCAGCCATCTTTTCCAGGGTGGTGGTTGAAGCGTTCAAAGAATTTTTGCATAAGTTTTTAGAAGCATATTTTGATGATTGGACTGTTTTTAGTTTGTTGAAAAATCATATTGAATGTCTAAGGCTAATGCTAGATAAATGCAGGCAGTGTCAAATTTATTTGAATTTGAAGAAGTGCATCTTCTTCTCACCAATTGGAGTATTATTAGTTCATATTGTATGCAAGCAAGGATTGTTGGTGGATCCATCCAAAATTTCAATTATAGTTTATTTACCACCACCTACATCAGTCAAACAGTTGCGCACTACGCTAGGACATACTAGTTATTACAGGAAATTTATCAAAGGATATGCTCAGATTACTGCGCCAATGGAGAAGTTATTAAAGAAAGACTGTCAGTTTGGTTGGACAGACGAATGCTAGCAGAGCTTCAACACACTGAAACAAAAGATGGTCACTGTGTCTATTCTAGTCTTTCCCAATTGGAGCAAGGAATTTCATGTGCATGTTGATGCATATTCTATTGCATTAGGAGCAGTACTAGCACAACCTAGAGAAGGGGACAATGATCATCCATTAGCATTTGCCAGCAGAAAGCTATCCACAGCTGAAATCAATTACACTACTACGGAGAGAGAGGGACTAGCCATGGTGTATGCATTGCAGAAATTTTGCCACTACTTGTTGGGAGGACACTTTAAAATGTTTACTAATCACTCCACATTGAAGTACCTAGTCAACAAGCCAACGTTGGGGGGGAGAATATGCATATGGCTTCTCTTGTTTCAAGAATATGATTTTGAGATCATAGTTAAGACATGAAGAATGAATAAGGCCCCAGACCACCTGTCGAGGTTGGAGCATGGAAAAGAACCTACCAGTCTAGAGGATACATTATCGGATGCACAGCTGCTCGCCATTAGAAATATTGATGACCACTTTGCAGACATAGTCCAGTTCTTTTCAACAGGAATGGCTCCATTCGAGTACACAATTCCGCAGAAGAAACAGTTAGTGGTGCGCGCTGCAGATTTTTCACTGATAGTTGGTCATCTATATAAAATGGAACCTGATGAGATCCTAATCAGATGTGTGATGGAGGCAGAATTCCCTATGATCCACAAATAATCTCATGAAGGCATCGCAGGAAGACATTACGCAAGAAAATCAACTGCGCAGAAGGTTCTGTGAGCTGGCCTTTGGTGGCCTACATTACAAAGAGATGCTAAAGAATATACCAGAGCATGTGTTTTATTCCAGTGAGTTGGAAAACCATCCCGAAGAGATGAGATGCCATTATCACCGCAAATTACCCTACAAGAATTTGAAAAATGGGCCATTGAATTCATGGGACCTATAAACCCACCAGGGAAGCACACAGGAGCAAGGTATATTATCATTGCGATAGAATACCTGACTAGATGGGCTGAAGAAAGAGCATTCAAGGACTATAGTGCAGCTACAGCTGTGCATTTTATATTTGATGACATAATAACCAAGTTTGGATGCCCTAAGTTCCTTATGACTAATCAAGGTACACACTTCATCAATAAGATAGTTGAAGCCTTGACTAAAGAATTTGCAGTCCACCATCAGAAGAGTACACCTTATCATCCACAAGAAAATGGAACGGTTGAAGCATTCAACAAGATCTTGGAGATAGCATTGACAAATATTTGTAGTGTGAATAGAGATGACTGGGATTTAAGAGTACCATCAGTACTATGGGCTTATAGAACCACTTGCAAGAAATTAACAATGCAGACCCCTTTCAACTTGGTTTATGGTCTTGAAGTCGTTGTCCCAATGGAGTACTCGGTACCAAGCTTAAGAATTGTTGCATTTACAGACATGGATGATACTGGTATTATTCATGAGAGGCTAGCACAGTTGGTCGAACTAGAAGGAGATAGATTCATTGCAAGCTTCCATCAGCAAATTCAGAAGGAACGAGAAAAGGCCTATCATGACAGACACATCAAGAAGAATATATTCAAGCAAGGTGATTTAGTATTGGTATATGACAATAAGTTTATCAAACACCCTGGGAAGTTCAGAATGCATTGGCTCGGACCATATGATATTTCCTATGTTACAGAAGGAGGAGCTGCGCAGCTGAAGACATTGAAAGAAGACTGGAAGGAAGGCTTGGTGAATGGGAGTTGACTGAAGTTGTACTATGACAATCAGTTTCCTCGCATCTCTTAGTAGAATCAAGAAGATAAGGGTCCAGGTACAAGGTGTAGTTGAAACTAAGTACCAGACACAGAAAAGACAGTCTGCACAAGGATGGAATGGAGGCATAAAGCAAAAAGCAAGGGTTGCACTGTGCAGTCAAAATTTGAAGTAAAACAAGAGGATCGGATCTCAAGTGCCTCAGGACGTGTCACGAGTGAGTGTTAGGGGATTGTTGGCCCTTGGTTATGGAAGGAAGTGAAGAACGAGGAAGAAAGGGTAAAAAGAGAGCTTTGTGGGAGACACAGTGGTTGTCACTGGGTCGAATTGAGCAAAAGAACATAAAAGATGGAGTGAAGTGAGGAAAAGCAAGTCGTTGGATGAGGAGATCGAGGATGATAGATCAACAAGGAAGATGGATCGAGGATGACTCAGGAAGTGGAAAAAGTGAGCATTAGATGCCTTGGAGCACCGCGATATGAAGAAGGAAAGAAAGGCTGGCGAAGCCCGGAAAGAATGGGTCAAGTTGACCTAGGGTTGTAGACACCTAGGGTTTTGGTAATTAGGGTTTTGACACCTAGGTTTTGACCTGAGGCTGTCAGTGAGGGATTGTAATGTATAAATATAGGTCGAGAGGACCTAGGTTGGGTTGGTATTGTGGTTGAGCCTTCTTATCGATTATTGTTCATTGGGAGAATATTGTATTATGGGTGAGAGAAGTGCTGAGAGAGACAGCCTTCTGGTATTGTAAGATCTTCAATTGGGTGCAAAGATCAAGTCCTGCAGTTGGGTGTGTAGGAAGGGAGAGAGAAGGAGAGACGGAGAGAGAGGATCTATTGACCAAGAGCATAGATCAGAATTGTAATCTTTATCTTAATATATCATAAGCACAGTTCTGTGGTCGTAGCCCTAGAGAGAGGGTGAACCACATACATATGTTGTTGTGTGTGTGATTGATTCTTTGAGCTCCGATGTTGTTATATTGTTATCTGCATTATTGTATTAGATCAGATCTATAGCTGTGAAGGATAGATATAGCTAGTTGAATGATAGATGCATGTTATGTTGCTATTGTAATAAGAACCACTTTATATTCCCCTGGTTTTAGACATCTCTGTCCTGCAACCCCCTCATAGTTTCTTTGGGTGAGACTGCATCTTCTTCGCAAGTGCTTCTGAAAGGGCCAGTAGATAGGGATTGTTGGTGCGCTCTTGGAGTTGAACCCTGGGTCTTCCCTGTGCCAACACCCATTGATAAATGGAAGCCACCATGCTAAAGTAGTCCAACCGCCATTGTAAACCAAGGTCCCATGTCCAATTGCTCATGTGAACTCCAGACGGAATATATTGTCACCCAATAACCAATCGAAAATGATGCTCCCAATACTTACACCTATATGTGGATCCAAATAAGAATATCCATCCACATAGTGGGAAATGGTCAAAATTGAATCTGAAAGGAATAATACAATTGTAGAATATGCAGGTTGGACACTAGTAATCATAATTAGCTCTTGATGTGTCACATTTATGTTCTCTACAGAAGGTGGGGTATAGTCATCAAATAAAATATGGAAGTTGTTTTCATCCCAGAAATGACAACTATCCATATACCAATCATCACAATCGACCCCAAAATCATACCAAGCATATATTTCTTGATTGTATTCATCCATGATGCCTGCCATAAGAAATCTCTCCTGCATGTTATCCAATGAATCTTTAATACTATGAAAACTATCCTTGAGGTCATCTGCAAGGTCATGCAATATGGCATGCAATGTGTCATACAATTGGGCTTTGAATGCTTCAGTCATCTACAGAATTTCTTCGAGGGTTTGAGAGGAAATAGCCATTGGAAACAACATATAAAATATACGAAAATAAATATCTTAAAATAATTTATCCAATGGAATTGATCTGTTAACAATGTGAGCACCATATGAAAAGTTATGAACTCTGCAGTCCCATCATTGTCACGAAAAACCCCAAAAAATAGTTGATTTTAAATCAGCGATATCTTCCCTTCTAGAGCTCTGATTTGGACGATGTATTTTTTTTTTTTAAATTGGGTGAAATTGTGAGAGGAACTTAGATATGCAATTTTTTTTGAAAAATGCATCCCCAGATGCTACAAAAATCAAAAAAATCACGTGGTTTTTTGCGGAATACAAAAATAATAAATAATAAAAAAACCTCAAAATTGCAGATTTTAAAATGTAAATAACTTGACTTCCTGGACTCCGTTTCAGACGATTTTTTTTTAACTTGTGTGTTTTTTTCTGAGAGTAACTCAGATATACAACCATTTTTTTCAAATTTTGCACCAAAACGTAAAGAAATTGTCCGTAATTTCACGACCCTCTTTTTTTTCCAAAAAAACAAAATCTCCAAAAAATAAATATATTTGTCCACACTTCCAGCCAAGGAAAGTGCTCTGATACCAATTGTTAAGTTCCTGAATAAAAAATACCACAATAGAACAAAATATATCTGAATACAATCACCACACAAGATATATGAAACAATATAGAAGAACCACACTTTTATTATAGAAATCCCTTGAGGTAGGGCAACACCATAAAATGGATCTTATTATGGAAGGGATCCTCTCCTGTTCACTTGTCTCTTCAAGGGGGATTACTCCTAATGAGTTTCAACTAAAAATACAATATTTCGCTTCATATCCCATTACATTGGTTCAACCCCTTTATATATTGTTACCATCACCTAAGAACATTCTAGAGGAGGAATCTTATAGAAGTAGAACCTTCTAAGAATTTCTCTTATATTTATTATATCTAACTACCATAGTGGGCCTTGTTTGATAATATAGTGGACCTAGTCCACCTTATATTGAATGGTCTACACTATTATCATTATGGGCCCTCTGGGCCCCTCCACTACCTCTCTAGCTACCTAACAAAAATGGTTTGATTTCCACAAAATCCCCTAGCACAACACCGATGAATGTTGCTCAAAACAGCCATTGGTGGCCAAGATCAAAGATAAGGAGCCGAACCCTGATTCAGAATCCGATTCAAAAAATATCGATATAAGACATATCATTGATGTAGACCTCACTACTATTGTCACGACCACAACAATTCAACCAGAAGAACCCACAGACCTTGAAAAGGGGGGGCACATTTTTCATTCACAGATGTGGTTGAAGGGGACCCTGCTACATTTTATTGTTGATAGTGGAAGCCAGAAGAACCTCATCTCAGCAGAGGTCATCAAATAGTTGGGATTGTCGAAAACACCACACCCACAACCATACAACATTGGGTGGCTTCGCCAGGGACGAGATCTTCGTGTTAGCCAATAGTGTCGTTTGGCATATGGCATCCAGCCCTTCAAGGATGAGGTATTATGTGATGTTGCCCCACTTGATGTTTGTGATGTTCTCTTTGGCCAGCCATATATGTGGAAGCAGCATGCTATCTATGAGTCTCAACACCATAGTGTCATTTTTACTCTGGGGGGTCATCTCTACAGGATACCAGAGGTAGTTCCAACTACAGTCCCACCTAAACAATGTCGCAAATTAGTATCGCATACTGCAAAATTCAGCTTCTTCACAATCTATTCAAAAGGTGAACAGAAGGATACTGCAACCACTACAGCCTCGGCCCAAGCACCTTCTATCCAACAGAAGAAGATCGACAATATTGAAGAAAAGTGTAAAGATTCATTCTACACATAGGAATCTCATGTATCCAGACTGGTTAAAAAGTTCCAACCCTTCCAGCCATAGGTTCATGACAACCTTCAACAAGCTAAGCAATGCAACTTCTCCAACAAGGCAAGAAGTTCATCAAGATGCAGATTCAGCAAATGTTTGTCCCTCTCCCCTGGGAACTCAACGCAATTGAGACCATTTCTTCTTAAGGAGGGAGGATTGATCTAGGTGGATATCAGTGGCCACCCACCTTTTCCAACTGGCTCAAAACAGTTTTCTGACAATTTTGGTAATTTACTATTTTTAGCAGTTTTTAACTTTTGGAGCCATTTTGAGGGCCTAAATGAAGGATTTTTGGGATAGAGCTTCTCAATGATAGACAAATTCTCTTATTGAGCCCCCAAAATGAATCTCCTCAAAGATACCTTTTCAACGAGCTATCGTGCACCCCAAACGGAGATCATATGCCAAAGTTACGCCCCGGGAAGTTGATACACCAAACTACCCAAAATGGGGTCCACAAAACTGTTGGATTTTCATCTTCCGGGGTTAGGGTTTTGGATTTTATTTATGATAAAAAGGCCTTTGGAGCCTCATTTTAAAATCATCTTCTTGTGAATGTGAGTAGCGAACACATTTCTTCTCAGAGATAAGCTGTCACCATTCTAGCGAGTCTTTCACTCTATATTTTTACAGTTTTTGTACATTTTCGCTCATTAATAGAAAATTGTGTATTACTGTATCTTTGTTTTTATGGTTGCATCTCTGATACATTTCTGTTATATTATTCAATATCCAATATATCTCTGTATATTTCTTTATTATATCTTCGCTCTCATTTCGTGCCGAAAATAATCTGGATCAGTGGTATCAGAGTAGGTTGCTCTTGATCGTTTTTCAGTGTATGTCCCCGACGAGGTCCGGGTATAGAAATTTGGGTCTTGATATTGTCTCTCTTGAATACATTCGCTCTAGCATAACCAATAAACCCTCCATGGCGAAAGAAAAGAAAAACTACAGAGCAAACAATTCTATTAATATGTTGCTTGAGCAAGCTCTCATGCAATAGAGGTTCAAAATGATGAAGAATTTTGCCCACATCCTTCAATGCTTGTCGATAACAATAGGCACATATTCATCAAGTGGCCACTTTGGAAGTACCTCATTTCAAGGTACAATTTAATTTTGATATTTCCATATTTAAAGGACAGATAGATGCGGATGCCTTAGAAAAATAGTTAAATCTATTAGAAGGTTATTTCTTTGTTCATAACTTCTCAGACAGGGAAAAGATCACCTTCGTACTCCTTAAGGATTTCCCCCATGTCAAAAATTGGTGGGAAACTTACTGGGATAAAAGTTCCACAGTGGAGTCTGGAATATATGGGATCGAGCCCACTTGGGATTTTTTTGTGGATGTGGTAAAGGAACAGTATTACCATGTTGGCAACTATGAGGACCAGTACATGAGACGGACCACACTGCGGTAAGAGAGGGGCCAAGAAGTTCTAGAGTTCACCAATACCTTCCATACCTTGCAAACCAAGATGGGTATCAAAGACTCTGAACAAAATTTGGTTCTAAAATACCATGGGGCTCTACACAAATACATCCAAACTGAAATGGATTTTCTGGACATCTCATCACTCGGTGTTGCTTATCGATATGTTGTTAAAATCGAGTAGAAATTTAAGCACCAGAACAAACGAGATTTTGAGTCTACAAATCCGCAATAACCAAAGTATGATAAATACGTCCCTAACAAGCAGTCTCTCGAAAACCAGTATAAGCCACAAGAAAATAAGGGTCACAAAAAGATGAAGAAGGACACCGGAAAATGGTGTGATTTAAACAAAATCCCCTGGCACAACACCAATGAATGTCGCTCAAAACAGTCATTGGTGGTTGAGATCAAAGACAAGGAGTCGAACCCTGATTCAAAATCTGATTCAGAAAATATTGATAGAAGACACATCATCGACACAAACCCCACTATTATTGTCGTGACCATAGTAATTCAATCAGAAGAACCCATAGATCCTGAAGAGGGGGAGTGCCTTTTTCATTCACTGATTGGGTTAAGGGGACCCTGCTACATTTTATTATTGATAGCAGAATCTAAAAGAACCTCATCTCATCAGAGGTCATAAAACATTTGGGATTGTCGATAACACCACACCCGCAACCATACAACACTCGGTGGCTTCTCCAAGGACAATATCTTCGTGTCATCCAGCAGTGTCGATTGTCATACGGCATCCAACCCTTCAAGGATGAGGTATTATGTGATGTTGTCTCATTGGATGTCTGTTATGTTCTCTTGGGCCAGCCATATATGTGGAAGCGCCATGATATCTATGAGTCTCAACCTCGTAGTGTCATTGTTACTCTGGGGGGTCATGTCTATAGGATACCAGAGGTAGTTCCAACTATTGTCCCACCTAAAAAATGTCAAAAGGTAGTATCTCATACTACAAAATTCATCTTCTTCACAATATTGAAACCACTATAGCCTTGGCCCAAGCACCTTCTATCCAACAGAAGCAAGTCGACAATATTGCAACAAAGTGTAAATATTCCTTCTACACACAGGCATCTCATGTAGCTAGATTGGTTAAAAAGTTCCAACCCTTCCAGCCATAGGTTCATGACAACCTTCAACAAGCTAAGCAGCGCAACTTCTCCAACAAGGCAAGCAGCTCATCAAGATGCAGATTCAGCAAACGCTTGTCCCTCTCCCCCAGGCACTCAAAGAAATTGATACCATTTCTTCCTAAGGAGGGAGGATTGATCCAGGTGGATATTGGTGGCCACCCACCTTTTCCAACTAGCTCAAAATAGTTTTCTGACAATTTTGGTAATTTATTATTTTTAGCAGTTTTTAACTTCATGATCCATTTTGAGGGCCTAAATGAAGGTTTTTTGGGATAGATCTTCTCAAGTATAGCTAAAGGCTCTGATTGATCCCCCAAAATGAATCTCCTCGATGATACCGTTCCAACAAGCTATTGTGTGCCCCAAACGGAGATCGTATGCCAAAGTTACGCCCCCCGATAAGTTGATACACCAAACTACCCAAAACGGGGTCCACAAAATTGTTAATTTTCATCTTCCAAGGTTAGGGTTTTGGATTTTATTTATGATAAAAATGTCTTTGGAGCCTCATTGTAAGATCATCTTCTTTCAAATGTGAGTAGCGGACACATCTCTTCTCAGAGATAAGTTGCCACCATTCTAGAGAGTCTTTCACTCTGTATTTTTACAGTCTTTGTACATTTTCGCTCATTAATAGAAAATTGTGTATTATTGTATCTCTATGTTTATGGTTGCATCTCTAATACATTTATTTTATATTATTGTATATCTAAGATATCTCTGTACATTTATTTATTATATCTCTTCTCTCACTTCATGTCAAAAATAATCTGGATCAGTCGGACATCATCCTTTTGTGTAAGTATCTGAGGGTGGGTCTTCTTGAACATTATTTTGAGCATATAGAATATTGCCACATCCAAAGAAGGTCTAATGTGTTGGCTGATTTTGTAGTGTACCCTTCACTA
>WSFP011401093.1:0-26443 GCA_009831015.1 Picea engelmannii
AGCTGGAAAACAAAGGAAGTTGGTGCTTCCAATGAATGTAATTCTTCAAGACATATAAGAAAAATAATTACATGGTTTTCCACGTAAAACACTGGTGTATTGTGTATGTGTGTGATTGTTTATTTCTTACTGCTCATTATTGGATAATAATTCTACATTGATATAACATTTGAAGAAAAAGGATTATAATTACGTTATTATTGATTCACCCCCCGTCTCATTAATCCAACAGAGGTAAGCTTCCTTTAATTTGTTTTAATTGTGATGGTATTGGTCATTTGGCTAACAAATGTCCTTATAAGAAAAAGAGAAATGATGAAGGTTACTCAAAAGGAAAACAAACATATAAAGGAAAAAGAACCACAAAGAAAGTTTTCAAGAAAAACTTATGCACCAAAGAAAACATATCATCATTAGATGAAGATGAAGTCAGTGACAGTGAGACATAAAGAGTTATATTCATGACAATAGAAGACTCTGATAAATAAAACTACGAAAAAGAATATGAAGAAGACAAAGAATAATATGAAGAAGTCGAAGAAGAAATTGAAGAGGCAGAAATTGACTACTAAGAGGAATTAATATGTGCCATAGAAGTTATCAGAAGACAAATGAAGAAGAACAAGAAACTACAAACAAAACTAGACAAGAAATAAGACACTCAAGAACTAGAACAAATGATCACAAATTTGAAGGTTCAAATAGAAGAAGATAAAAGAATTGAAGAAGCACTCAAAGAACAACTAGAAGAAAAAGACAATATCATTGGAAATTTGGATAATCAGTAGTCAAAAATCTCATCATGACAAGTATGGACTTGGATACAATCGTACAAAAAAATGATCAAGCTCCAAAACAACAGAGAAAGAAACATATCCAAAAAGCTTTGTAGAAACAATCAAGGAGGATAAAAAGATCTACAAAGAATATTACAGGTACACTCCTCCATCGAGAAGATTTATATTTCAAAATCAAAAACCAACAAATAGGCCTCAGGAAGAAGAATAATTCAGAAGAGTACCTCCTTCCAGAAGATCTTCAACTCCCAGGTATCAAACTATCTTTTTTGGTCTATGTTATGCATGTAATAATTTTGGACATAAAGTTGTGAATTGCAGAGCTAATAACAAGAACATAAACAACTTTGAAAGTCATACAAAAAGGGGTTATCCGAGAAGGCCTAGTGAACCACATAGAAGAAGCTACAACAAGTTTGAATCTTTGAGCACTGAAGTGGAATGTTACAAATGTAACAATTTTGGACACATGGCCAAAGATTGCAGAATGACAGTCCCTCCTAGAGGACCACAATAGAATAACAATAATCACATACAAGAACCTCAGAAAAGGACATGGATAAGAAAGTAGAATCAATATAGAAATGAAGAATGAACACTCTCTTTACAAGCTAAGAAGAAGAAACATGGTTGGTATGTTGATAGTGGGTGTTCAAAACACATGACAAGTGATAGAGACAGGTTTCTTACATTACGAAAGGAAAGAAATGGATCAGTCTCCTTCAGAAATGATGATTCAGCCAAAATAATTGGAAAAGGCACAGTCAGAATTGGGAACAAGAATACAAAGGAAGAAAACGTTCTACTAGTAGAAGATATGAAACATAATCTTCTAAGTGTAAGTCAAAGAAGTTTCAAGAAAATTGATTGCTACAGCTGCGAGAACTTCAAGCAACGTATATGTGTTAAGTGAAATTCAAAATGAAAAGTGTTGTCTAGGAAAGGAAGATGAAAATTGGCTATGGAACAAAACAATGGGTCACATACATTTTGATAACTTTGTCAAAGTCAACAAAAGATAAGTAGTCAGAGAAAATCCCCAGATCATGAAACCAACCAACACATTATGCAAGCATTGTCAACAAGGAAAGAAAACAAAGACCAGGTTCAAATCAAAGGAATATTCAATGGCAAGACCACTGGAAATTGTGCATACTGATCTAGTTGGACCAACTACAACAAATGGATTAAAAGGTAAAAAATACTTTATGTTATTAGTTGATGATTATACAAGAATGACCACAGTTTTCTTTCTCAAGAATAAGTTAGAAGCTTTTGAAAACTTGAAGATCTACAAGGAAATGGTTGAAAATGAAATTCATTCAAAAATCAAATGCTTGAGATATGATAATGGAGGAGAGTTCACTTCAAAGGAATTTATGAACTACTACAACAGTCATGGAATAAAAAGGCAATTCTCCATTGCTAGGACACCTCAACAGAATGGAGTTGTTGAAAGAAAGAACATGACAATACAAGAAATGGCTCGAACAATCCTAATGGATTCAAAATTGACAGATATTTTTTGGACACAGGAAATGCATACATCAGTTCACATTCAAAACAAAGTAATGCTCAGAAACAACACTGACAAAACTCCTTACGAGCTATGGAAA
The DNA here is from genome assembly GCA_009831015.1 of Picea engelmannii. Classification (NCBI taxonomy): domain Eukaryota; kingdom Viridiplantae; phylum Streptophyta; class Pinopsida; order Pinales; family Pinaceae; genus Picea; species Picea engelmannii. The sequence continues at coordinate 2,414 of WSFP011401093.1, forward strand.
GGAAGACCAACAAATGTAAAGCACTTCATAGTTTTTGGAAGCAAATGCTACATCAAAAGAGAAGATGGCAGAATGAGAAATTTTGACTCTCGTGTGATCAAAGGAGTATTTGTTGGTTACTCAAGTACAAGAAAAGCATACAAGTGTTACAACCTGAGATTGAACAAAGTGGTGGAAAGAATCAACATAACAATTGATGAAACAAGTAGACAAAAATTAAAGGAAGAAGAAAATGAATCAATGGAACAAATTTACGAAGAAGAAACAAAAGATGAAAAATAATGGGAAGACGAAGAGGATCTGACAGAAACATAAGATCAAGTTGAGAAAGTAACTCCAAAAACACCTAGCAAACAAGTACAAAAGAATCATTCTTCAGATCATATTATCGGAAAGAAAAACGTAGGAGTTGAGACTAGAAGAAGAATCCGTTCACCAAAACAAATGCACCTATCACTCACATCTACGATTGAACCAACCTATTTTGAAGAGGCTAGCAAGGATGAATTTTGGAACAAGGCCATGGATGAAGAATTGGATGAAATAGAGAAAAACGACACTTGGGAATTGGTTCCAAGACCAAAGGATAAGAATGTGATTGGCACAAAGTGGGTATACATGAATAAATTGAATGAAGATGGACAGGTTACAAGGAAAAAAGATAGATTGGTATGTAAAAGATATGCATAGGTTGAAGGAATCGACTTTGAAGAGACATTTGCCCCAGTTTCCATAATGAAAGCAATTTGATTGATTTTATCTTATGCATGCTCCAAAAATATTAAAGTGTATCAGATGGATGTAAAATCAACTTTTCTGAATGGGGAACTTGAAGAAGAAGTCTACATTGAACAACCAGAAGGATTCCAGTTGTCAGAGAATGAATATTATGTGTGTAAATTAAAGAAGACCTTGTATGGTCTAAAACATGCTCCTAGAGAATGGTACTCTAGGCTGGATAAATATCTACAACAGGCAGGGTTCAGAAAAGGAAGTGTAGACAACAACCTCTACATCAAGGTAAGTCAAGATAGTATTTTATTAATTGAAGTTTATGTTGATGATATTATTTTTGGTAATGATGATGACAGGTTAAGACAAAAATTTGCAAAGGATATGCAGAATGAATTTGAAATGTCATTACTTGGAGAACTATCCTTCTTTTTGGGACTTCAGATACGTCAAAGCAACCGAGGAATTTTTATTTCTCAAACCAAGTATATCAGAGAAATGCTAAAGAGGTTCATAATGGAAGATTGAAAACTAGTTATCACTCGCATGCAAACCAATTGCAAGTTAAGCAAAGATGATGATTCAAAATGTATAGATTAGAGGAAATACATGCCAATTATTAGTAGCATACTATATGTGACAACATCCAGACCAAATGTAATGCAGGCAGTTAGACATGTGGCACGATTTCAAGCAGCACCAGAGGAATCACATGTGTTAGCAATGAAGAGGATTTTCAGATATCTTAAAGGAACATAAGAGTTTGGATTATGGTATCCAAAAGGAAAGGATATATCTCTTATTTCCTACACAGATGCAGATTGGGCAGGTTGCATTGATGACCGACGAAGCACTAGTGGAGCAACGTTCTACTTGGGTGAGTTTTTAGTATCATGGATAAGCAAGAAACAATCATCAGTATCTCTATCTACAGTCGAGGCAGAGTATATTGCACTGACATAATGCTGTACACTGGTTCTTTGGATGAATCAAACTCTGAAAAATATACAGATTGAGTATGATGAGCTAGTTCCAATCTATTGTGATAATACAAGCGCCATCAGTATCTCAAAGAACCCAGTGATGCACTCCAAGACGAAGCACATTCCAATCAAGTATCACTTTCTACGGGAACAGATTGCAGAAAAGAACATCATAGTTGATTATGTGGGCACAAAAGAACAAGTGGTAGACATATTTACAAAACCACTTCAACGGGAAGCCTTTGAGTATCTTTTCCAGAGACTCATAGTTATTTATACTCCAAAATGAATGTTTTTGAATGCTTATCTTATATGTCTTAGATGTACACGGGGAAGCACCATAAAGAGGTTAGTTTAGTTAGGGGGAGAAGCCCCGGAATGAAAGACACATTTATCATTAATGACATAGGGGGGTATATTTATCTCATGCAAAGGACAGAGGCATGATTCTAGGGGGAGAAAAGGTCACAGAGATGCAGAGGACAGAGGCATAGTTCCAGGGGGAGCATGAGTGATATGCCTTCAATATTGCATGAAATGATTTCATTATTGCATCAAGGTTTTGCCATCAATTCCAAACAGGGACATTGTTGATTAAGTGTGGTTGTCATTGATGTCAACCCTTGAAGAAAGTCTGGTAGTGATTTCTGGTAGCACACAGGTTTGGGTAATGGACCCAAGTTTGTTTGATGGATAATGGTATGAGTTTTGATATATTTGAAGGTAATAATACTATTCTATATGGATAGTACATGTCATTCCATTTCTGGTGGTATGTGAAACATCACATAACTCCTCACAATTTGAGAGTTATGGCCTTACGAAGTTGGAGGACCCTCATATGTCATCTAGAAGTCCCAAAATGTCAAAGTAGTCAAAGTGGTTTAAGAGATTTTAGAAGGTAAATAATAAAGTGAAGTGATGAGTGTACTATAATTCAAAGTGAATACAAAAGAAATTATTTAAATAATAAATTTAATGGAGAAATTAGAAGTGGGTTAACCCTAAAATAAGGAAAGTGGACAAAGTGACTTAGAAGATGCTTCTAACGAAGCTACTTGGAGAGTATAAATAAGAGGCAAGGATCTCTCATTTTACATCACACTTGAACATATTGAATATCTATAGGTGACTGAGGTAACCAAATGATATCTAAGCTGAATTTCATAGGGAAGGCGAAGAAAAGAAGGTCGGAATTCAAGGGAGAATAAATTCTTTTGATGATGTTTTCTAAGGTATGTTATTTACAGGTCATCTCACCATTTTTGCAATAATTTTTTTCTAGAATGATTCAGATTGTGAAAGTGATAGGCCATTGAGGAAACATATCCAAGTATCCGTGGTAAAAATTTCATCTTGTGGGTCGTTTTATTTTTGGATTTACACTCCGTGGAAAATAGAGTTTGTGGCTAGTCCTGAAACTAGTCTAAAACATGTGTTTCGAGTAAAACTGTCATAAATTTTTCATAACAGATCCAAATTCAGTAAGACCAAATGTGTTGGTTAGAGTACATTCTATAGTATTCTTTGTAACATTTTTAGATCCATTCAACAAATATTTTGTGTGGGGCACTCTCTACAAGGTCGCTCTCTAGAATAAGCCAGAATTCAACAAGGTATGCCATTTTTCTATAACTCATTTTTTGAGAGGTTCCAAGTAGTGACACCTGGAGGAATTGCATAATACAAAATGAAGAACATTGTGTACTAGTTTCAGATCTTTATTCATTACAGGTACATAGTTATGATTATTTCAAGTTAGGGTTGTTGACTAATCTCAAACTAGTCATGTGAGACTAAAGAAAAGTTTGATAAAAATGCTAGTCTCTTGTTGTGAAAGTTAAGGAAGGTTTGCAGGTATGTGATCATATACACCAGGTCTATTACGGAGTCACAAATCATATTTGGATGATGAAATTGATGAGGGATTTTGGTTAAGGTACATGTTGGGTACATAGTTGAGACAAGTAGTTGATGAGTTGTCATATACATGAGGTGTATAGTTGATGATGTTGGTACATATTTATGAGTCATAGTTGATGAGTAGTTGACACATGATTGGTACATACTTGGTACATAGTTGGATGAAATTGTCTATGGTACAGGTTGATTACAGGTTGTTTGGTACAGGTTGGTGCATGGTTGATGCACGTGCTTATTGTACAGATTGATTACAGGTTGAGTTACATGTTGATGCATGGTTCAGGTCTATTAGTACAGGTTTACAACGGTATATCTCACAGTGATAGTGTGACAATGGTTACATCATTCTACTTCTACTTCAGAGTGGTTGGAAGGGGCAAGGATAGGTGGTTGTAGCCACCTTCCGGTGCTAGCCGGAGAATGTATTGGGTTGTAGCCTCCTTCTGGTTGTAGCCAGAGAATAGGGTAGTTGGAGCTTCCCTCAGGTTGTAGCCTAAGAAACAAGGGGGTTGGAGCCTCCTTCCAGTTGTAGCTAGAAAACAAAGGAAGTCGGTGCTTTCAATGAATGTAATTCTTTAAGACATATAAGAAAAAACATTATGTGGTTTTCTCCTGCTTTGGGTTTCCACGTAAAACACTGTTGTACTGTGTATGTGTATGATTGTTCATTTGTTCATTTCTTATTTACTCTGCAGTTATTGGATGATAATGATACATTGATATAACACTTAGATTATATGGTTAAAAAGGATTAAATTGTTCTATTATTGATTCACTCCCCCTCCCAGTAATCCAACAATATATTTGATATATCTCTATTATATTATTAGATATATGATATATCTCTGTATGTTTCTTTATTATATCTTCGCTCTCATTTTGTGACGAAAATAATCCAGATGATTGACTTTGTACACATGGTTGCAAATATGAAGTACACTGCAGATCCATGTGGGTATATAGAAGATAAATGTTCATGGCCATGAATAGGCAATACTAAGTAGACATATTTCATAGGTGGTCATAGGCATGAACAAAACACAGTGGAATCCAGTCTCAAAATCTATTGAAGATATCTGTATGCAATGAAGTACAATCTGCTCTTCCATGATAACTGAAGTCATATAGGACTAGTGCGATGAAAGATAACAAAATGTATGAGTTGTTGCTACTGTGAGTAAGAGTTCTTATACACTAATTGTCGATGGTGTAAGTCTGCATCTTGTGCACAACATTTAGAAGCATACCATTTCTTTTGAAAAACAAGACTAGTACTTTGTAGTGTTTTTACATGCACTTCTTTCATATTTTGAGTCATAAAACCATTAGTTTCACGACTATACCTCTTGAGTAAACATAAGCCACTAAAATTAATGCTCAATAATTAAAATTGATTAGAGAGATTTTATCTTTTAAGGGTATACAAACAAGTTTAGGATTTTGGGGAGGATTGATCCACGTGGATATTGGTGGCCAACCACCTATTCCAACTGGCTCCCCTTATCCGTTTTTAGTTCAACACGTTCTTTTGTACTTCTTTGTAATTGTGGGTTCTACACTTCTGGGGATATCTGAAGCCCTACACATATTCTAGGTGGATACTGGTGGCCTTTCACCTAATCCAACTGGCTTATTTTGTATGTTTTCATGTCAGCACATCTTGTTGTACTTCTAGGGCCGTTTTGGATCCCTAAATATATTTTTTTTGGCTCGCCACAATCAAATTGTAGACATAGTCAAAGTTTGACGACGTAATGTGTAGTTCTCTGAAATACCTTTCCAACAAGTTATCACACACCTAAAATAGAGGTCGTATGCAAACGTTATGACCCCAGGAAGTTGAGGTACCAACTTACGCATAGGGGCCCACATGAATTTTGGCATTTCACCTCTTAGGGTTAGGTTTTTGGATGTCTAGGGTTTTGGCATTCATGGGTAATATCAAAAGGGCCTCTGGAGCCTCATTGTAATCATTCTGCTTAGATGGATGTGCGTAGCAGCCACATCTCTTCTTAGAGATAACTACCACCATTCGAGCAAGTGTTTCAGTTCTGCAGTTTTACAGTTTCAACCTATTTCATTCATTCAAATAGAAGATATTGTTCATTGGATATCTGCGTTTTTCTTCATATCTTTGTGTTTATTGTATTCAGTCTGTTAATCAGTTCGTTCCGGTCCTAAATCCGGATCAACATATTTCATGGATAACAACTAAAACTTTCTTCCTATTTTGATCATCGGTGATATGGAAAAAGGTAAGGTTGACACATGGGTGTCAACGATTATTAAGTGTGTGAAAACGTACAACTCTCAATGGCATGGATGTTGACACATAGTGTTGATACTCTCTTTTAGTGTGTTGAACATTGTAAAAATTATTCTCTTTCTTTTGATCATTACCATGGGAACTTAGTGTGTTGACATTAACATTGAGTGGAAAAATTTTACAAATTTAATTTTTTAGATTCATCATGATTTTTTATTTTTTGAAATTAATTTTATGATAATATTTTTATAAATCAACTCATAAAGATATAAATTATAACAATTTTTTATCAAATTTAATAAAAAATAATTAAATTTATTTTATTAATATATGTTCAATGTCTTTATTTTTTACGTAAGTGTCTTTAATTTTTCCATATTTATATATTTTATCCATTCATCTACTAATAACAAAAAACGAATTACCATGTTATTTTTTTTTTTCCAGCATAAGAATGGTCCACTAAAAAACCAAACCCTCGTTGTCCCATCCACACATAGTGTAATTTTATAAATGCAAACCGCCATGGTTGTCATTTTCTTTGGTAGGTCAAAAAGAAAAGTTTTATATTGCTAGTGTGGAAAGATTACAACACTAGCTCTCGTGATCTTGATTTTTCTATTAAAAACAACACGTAGCAAGAAGGCTTATCAAAACTAATTTTTTAAATTAAAATTTGACAAATTTGGAGGGGATCCAATTTGATCTGATTATCCTACTTTAAATAAGTTGGAGTTATATAAGTTGGTTTGATTATCATCCAATTTAAATAAGTAGTTATTAACTTGGTATTTTTTTAAATTAAATTTTGACAAATTGTGAGGAGGGAATCCAAGTGGGTTTGATTATCATAAATTAAATAAGTTGGAGTTATCCAAGTTGTTTCATTATCATTATTTAAATAATTTAGAGTTACTTGGTGTTTTTTTAAATTAATTTTTGATAAAATATAAAGAGGGAATCTAAGTTATTTGATTATTATTATTTTTTCCACAGAAAAAAAGTGTAATTTTATTTATTCAAAGAGAATCAAATTACATTTTGTATGTGTACATAGCACAATTCAAAACTGGATAATAAGAGCAGAAGAAAAGCATGCAGAAGCCTAAAAACTGGCTAAAAGGCCACCGAGAAGAAAACAACAAAATAAGTTGTCCAAAAATAAATAAAATAAAGTATCAGAAACAATTAAGCGAAGCATGAACTCTTGTCTCGAATAAAAACCAACCAAGAGAGTAATCCCAAAGAAACCTTGGAGCCCAAACATACTAGATCAGAGCGGTATGAGCTCCCACACCAAGAGATCTAGGTAGCAGAGGAACTGAAGAAAACACCACCCGCAGAAGAAACCGAATGCGATAGAACAAAAGATGCACCCCCAAAGAAAGGACCTCAAAGCGTTGCCCTGCCCACAACACTGCACGTCCTTAGGAAAGGACCTCAAAGATCAGGCCACCACCAAACAGTAAAAAAAGGAGAGATGAGACGCTAACACCCAACACAAAAAAATCATGATCTGGTATACATCAAACCCTGATCTATCCAACTACAACCAGAGAAGGGGATTGGATATTGATGTGGAGAACCCCAAAAGCCCTGCCAAGAGCAGACCAAAAAGTACTCCTCCAACAAACACCCAAATGCGAGACAGACCAGTGCAGAGCGACATACATCCTCTTAAAGGCAAAAGAGGATCCAATCCTCGAGCCCCAAATTCAAAAAATCCTAAACTTGGAACCAAAATCATTGAATCTAGGGCTACGAAGCAAATGGTATCCATCAAACCTTGAATGACCCTAAATCTTGAGAGGGAAAACAAAAGAAAAAGTACGAATAAGGCCACAAAGAGAGGGGCCTCTCCACATAGAAATTGGTGGCAGAAGGAGGCCATGAAGACCCCCAACCATCAAGGTAGAAAATTTGAGCACCGAAGACTAGATTCGAACAACCTCACTAACGCGCAACAATCCCCCCTGCACACCCTATCCATCACGAACAAGATGAATGCCAAGAACAACACATGTCCCACAAACAATCCAGAAAAAAAACATCACACCGTACTCAACTCAAGATAAAAACAATCGCGCCATCACACCATCCACCCAACACATGAAGATCTGGAGCCGAGAATGGATAAGCACCAACAATTGAGAAGAAGAGCGACCAACGGAGGATAAAAAAGGGACAACGAGGAAGAGAGGGGTCTGCGGCTGAGGAAACCCTAGCCGCAGACCCCGACGACTCATCTGGATAAAAATATCTTCAATCAAGTTATCTAATTATCATAATTTAAATAAGTTAGAGTTATCCAAGTTGATCTAGTTATCATAATTTAAATAAGTTGGAGTTATTAACTTATCAAGAGGAAAGTATGAACATAGATTTATATATAAGTGGTAGTTTAAATGTGTTATAAATTGGTTTTTTTCTAATCATACAAAATAATTAAAAAGAAATTAATATTTTGGTTTTGAAATTTTGTAAGAATTATATATATATAATTGTAAATATGTTAATATTGCATAATCCAATAACATTAAAGATATTTGAGAGTGTTGGATCTATTTTTACATTGAAAATAATAATTTTATTAATTTAAAATTGCAATTTTAATAAAGTATTTATGATGTCAAACTAAAAAATCCATTTTAATTAACTTATTTAATAATTGATCAATGAATTTATTCATTTTCAAGACAAATAGTTAAATGACTAGTTGCATAGTCTATTTTAAATTAGTAAAAAAATCATCCATCAACAATAATAATAATAATAATAATATTTATATAAAAAAACTATTAAGTAATAAACACAAATATATTAACACAATCATCTTTAAAGAGGAAAAAAACATATGAACATAATCATCTTTAAAGAGGAAAAAACATATGAAGAAAATATCTAATGTAGGTCCAAATGAATCAAATTGAAGAGTACATTTAGGGTATGAATAACTTTGGATAAGAAAAAACATGAGCCCGAGTTAATTTAAAAAACACTAAGATATTAACATAATCAACTTTAATGAAGAAAAGGCATATGTAGTATAATCAACTTTAGAATAGACATGACATATGGAGGGAAATAACGAGGAGGCACTAGCTCCAAATGAATAAAATTCAAGAATACCTTTAGGGCATGGACAACATTCATTAAGAAAAGACATTTATAGGGAAAACGTGCTAGCCTTTTGCTTGTTTTTATCCATCAATAAGTCTTGATTACCTTTATATAAATGAATAAAATTCAAGGATACATTTTAGTGCATGGACAACATTGATTAAGAAAAGACATTTATAGGGAAAACATGCTAGCCTTTTGTTTGTTTTTATCCATCATAAGTCTTGATTACCTTTATATTCTTAAAATATAGGATATAATATTTATGCTAAGTGTGTTAGGAGTATTAATTGCATTAATTACATGACAATGTGTTTGCATTAGCATTAATTACATGACAAGGTGTCATCATTTGGTTGGAGATTTATGCTATACACATCAATGATGTAAATAATATTGATCAATTAGTATTGCATTTTCATCATTTCTTTAGTTTAATTTTCATGTGTGAGTTTAATTGTTAGTTTTATATTTAGCACTTTTTTTAATGGGTATTAGAGAATTTATAGTCTTAAGCGCTTAGTAGCTCCATGGTAGTAATCCATGGAATGTTTCAATGAACATGGTCATTTGCAACCATTATTAGTTGTTTATCATTGTTGAATGAGAATTGTTGTTAAGAACATTTATTGTTTGAAAAATAGTTGTTTGCATTTGATTTCACTTCTTCTAGTTGGTATTAGAACACTTATAATCTTAAGGGCTTAATAGTTCCATGGTAGTAATCTATGGGAGGTTTGAATGAAGGTGGCCATTTGCAACCATTGTTAGTAATCAAGCTATGTTCTCTAACATGGCAACTACCATGGAAGGTTTGAATAGTTTGAATGAAGGATATACATTGTTATTAAGCAAGCCATGTTGGAGAACATGGAAACTACCATGGAAGGTTTGAATAGTTTGAATGAAGGATGTCCATTGTTAGTAAGCAATCCATGTTGGAGAACATGAAAACTACCATGGAAGGTTTTAACGAAGGACATGGAAACTACCATACAAGGTTTGAATGAAGGTGGTCATTTGCAACCATTATTAGTAAGAAATCCATGTTGGAGAACATAGCATCTAAGCAAGACATGTTGGAAAACATGGAAACTACCATGGAAGGTTTCAACAAAGGACACTCATTGTTAGTAATAAATCCATGTGCTCCAACATGGCAACTACCATGGAAGGTTTGAACAATTTGAAAGAAGGGTAACCATTGTTAGTAAGAAAGCTATGTTGGAGAACATGGCACCTACCATGGAAGGTTTGAATGAAGGATATGGAAACTACCATGGAAGGTTTGAATGGTTTAAACGAAGGAAAACCATTTTTATTAAGCAAGCCCTGTTGGACAACATGGCACCTACCATGAAAGGCTTGAACCAAGAACACAGAAACTACCATGGAAGGTTTGAATGAAGGTGGTTGTTTGCAACCATTAGTTTGAATGAAGGTGACCATTTGCAACCATTGTAGATGGAAACTAGCACAGAGGGTTTGGATGAAGGTGGCCATTTGTAGTCAATGGTTTGAATGAAGGTGGCCATTTGTAGCCATTGGTTTGAATGAATGTGGCCATTTGCAGCCATTATGGACATGGAAACTACCATGAAAGGTTTAAATGAAGGTGGCCATTTGCATCTATTGGTTTGAATGAAGGTGCCCATTTGCAACCATTGTTAGTAAGCAAGCCATGTTGGAGAACATGACATCTAAGTAAGCCACAAGCTCAAGCATCACTACACCAATCGACTAAAGAAAAATGTTATGATCTCCTCACATTGTTGCTTCAATCAAAAGGAATCATTTTCTATTATACAATGTAAATATTTCATTCCCATTGTACATATGGGATCTAATGTATAAGAGACTTAGGAGGAAAAAAGAAGTGATGTCCCAATTATGAATATGGCGATTGGATGAATGACTGAAGCTTGCAAAGAGAAGATTATGTTCCTCTTTGTTGAAATTTGGATTTAAAGCAACTTGCAGTAGATCTATTTTCTATGTTTTAATGAGTAGAGTTGTTTGTATATCTTTGATTTAGTCAGGATTATATTTCACATTTGTTGTGTTACCACTTTGTAAATTTTGTCCGACTGAATAGACAAATGACAAAGGTAATTGTTTCAACCTGCTTTAGAGCTAAGGCACTAGCCTGCTCAACTCAGAGAGGGCTCTCTCGTGTCACTGGGTATTTTTTGATAATCAGGTGGCTAGATTTGGTTTGTTTTAGGGGGTTTTTATAAAATGGTTGGAGGAATGAAGATGACATTTGGGCTATGGAGTCTAGAATAAACAATGCATCGTCAAACTTGCGAACTATTAAGATGAAAAGGATAAATCAGGTAGTGAGTCTGGGTTTATATCTGAAAAATTTGCATGGCATCAGAAGAGAAAGGACACATAACAACATAAAAGCATTATATGAATGAATTCTAAATTAGTCAGAAGAGATAAACATATTCTAAATTGCTAAACCAAGAGCATCAAATGATGAATTCTGGGCCTTTAATTCTCCAATTTAGACAAAATAAAAATATATATGGAATAAAGGATCACAGGAAACACATACTATGAAAAGAAAACAAGACCCATATCACCGCCAGTTAGAATCTGTCTCATAAATAGTCCAAAATATGTTTATGCATTTATATGTTCATTCTAGCCCCAAAAATTTACAAAGGTCTTCCTGCACAAAGGGCAGGTTCCTCTTTTTTCCATCATCTCTCTATATCCTCTAGATAATATATATATAAAGAAGATTTCTTCGTGGAATACAAAACGTTCAGAATTCTCATCGTTCTAAGATTAGAGATCAGTTACAAATGAGAAATGATTTATAATAACCGTTACCCTATTCTAGAGGGACCGTTAGGAACAATTTCATCGTATCTAAGCACCATTTGTCCAAAACTTGATGGGATGCACTCATCTCCACCTGAGAGTTTATTTTAGCTTAGCGATCTCCTCCTTTAGAGTATCCAACCAGGTCGGTTGATTCTCTCCAACACTTTCAGCCATTTCAGCTACGGTTTCTATCTTTTGTCGTTTGCTCCGTTTCTTTTTTATAGATCGCCTGTTGATAATTATATACCTCATGATGGGATCTAGCTTGAATTCCAATCCTAAGTTTGTAGCAGGTTCTGTGTGGAATTTAGTTGCCAATATACGTGCAATTTCCCTTTCCTTCCTTCTCGTAGGTAAGTCTTCCATGTTGCCTGAATGACCGGTTTCACCAGATATAGCTTGGTCCATGTATCCCAATTTCGTAGACACCGAAACATTCTTACAGAAATCAGAGAGTCGATCGAATTGGAGATTACTTCGCTTATGGATAAAATGATTCCTTCATACTTGAGTAATTATAGAGTTCCAATCATGAATCGCTGACAGATTCACTGATAGGTACGTTGATTTACCATGCTTGGCCAATCCATTTCAAATGATTAGATTTTGAGTTCGTTATATGTAGGCGTTCACCTGACATTATATGGTTTTGAAGTACCGAACGTGTGAGACCAGGTGATTTCGACCAGTCGCCACTGACACCCCATGAATGTCTGACTTGACGTACAGGAACATGTGACAAGGGGCTTTGGCGAAAGTGGTTTCAGGCAACCTGCCTTTTGCCCCGACGTATCTCTAGAGGCAACGCGCATCCATCTTAAAAACCACAATGGTTTCCCCGGTCCGCCTTTATATGGTTAAGTCTCATGCAAGTTTACCACCTAATATGGGCTCCATTCGTTGATCTAGGTTGTTTTGTAATCGATGGTCTGTCGAGTTATACCTTTTGTGCCTCCGCTACATTTGTCCATACGCTGCGAGACATGTCCCGGTCCTCTAAATTATCAATTCTTCAAACTATCAAGCCTTTCTGCGACGATGTAGCTTTGCTAAATTCCCAAGACTTGGATCTTGTCTGAAAATTGTTACGGCGATAAAAAGTTGCATGCCCAAGCATAGATCAATCAACCTTCTAATCATTTGGCAAGGAAAAAAGACACAATCACTTAGTTGACCTCTAAAATGTCGTTGAAACTTAGATCAAACAATAATTCAAGGGAGAATAACCATACCAAATTTTCTTATATTCATGAAGAAATCTTCATTGAAAATCATTATCACTATATAATGTTACATATAGGGTTTGAAGACAAATCCAAGAGAAAAAATTTCATAAAAAGATTGTGATAATTTGTTACAAATTCATGAGATTCCTCCAAGTATTTGAGAAAGAATCTGCACTCTAAAGTCAAATTGAATGTTGCAATAGAAAATCAAGAAAGATATATAACCATTGCAGTAGGAAGCATACAAATTGCCAAGGATGTAAAGATCCAAGCAGAAAGAAAATCATTCATCCATGAAGAAAAGATTCAATAATGGTGATCACATCGATTCAAGAGGATATAGACTTGTAGTCAATTAAGGAAACCCCAGATGGAAAACAAGTACAACATTTTCCATGTTAAGAAGTTGGAGTAATGCACGTTGTTCACAAGGAGAAAGACAACCATTTTTTATATTTTCACTTTTTATCACCACTTTTACCACATTATAGAATCAATTGAATGAACCTTTTATCACCATTTGCCCCACATTATAGAATCAATTGAAGTTTCATCTCTTTATATTGAATAATGGTTCAATAATCAATTGAAGTTTTATCTCTTTATATTGAATAACGGTTCAAAAATAAAGGAACATATGGAGGGAGTATTGTGTAAGATTTGTGATAAAGGTTTGAAATTGTCGGGTATGGATGTTGGTTCAAGTGTATATATATTGCAAATTGTATGTTGATATAATGGGCGATTTATATTGCAAATGATAATTTGTAATGGTGATATAAGGGATATAACAAATGTTTTGATATTTTTCAAGAATAAGTCATTTCGTTTACAAGGATGATTTATATTGCAAATGAAAATCTTGGAAGAATAACTCGTTTCTAGGGATGGTTTATACTGCAAATGACAATTTGTAATGCTAATATAAGGGGTATAACACATGTTTTGATATCTTGGAAAAAGAAAGCATTTCTATTATATTGCAAATGGTGATATAAGGGGTATAACAGATGTTTTGATATCTTGGAAGAATAAATAATTTCTATTATATTAATGGTGATATAAGAGGTATAACACTTGTTTTTATATCTTGAAATAAGAACTCAATTTGTTTCTAGGGCTGGTGTATATTGCTGATGGAAATCTTGGAAGAAGAACTTGTTTCAAGAGATGGTTTGTATTGCAAATGACAATTTGTAATTGTGATATAAAGGGCATAACCCATGTTTTGATATGTTGGAAGAAGAACCCATTTCTATTATATTGCAAATGATAATTTGTAATAGTAATATAAAGCGTATAATACATGTTTTAATATCTTAGAAGAAGAACCTATTTCTATCTTTTATATTGTAAATGACAATTTGTAATGATTATATAAGAAGTATAGAACATGTTTTGATATCTTGGAAAAATAACTCATTTTTATATACGGTCATCAATAATTTATAAAAAGTTGTATTTTTTACATTAACAATTGTAATAGGGATATGTGATTAAAAACAATTATAATAGGATATACAGAAAAGTTTAATTCTTTTGTAATTTGATTTTAAAAGAGTCATATATGTAGTTATAAGAATATTATTTCTCAATCAATTATTTTCCTCTAAAACATATTGTCACTTCATCGGTGCTACTATGTTATTCACATCATCACATTCTCATGGTTCATACATGTGCCAAATGGCTCTCTAGTCACTTTCATTTGAAGTTCTCCAATATGGGCATTCAAACAACTTATGCCACGAAGTCGTGCAGGTATAAAATCAAGTATTTTACTTGTATTCTTCATACCATGTGCCTCTTCCTAAAAAAATCCTTGACCTCTACCTATGTTAAAAATCCTTATCCTCTACCTTACTTTTGTTATGGTACGTATTTTTCAACGATTTTTTACTTCTTTTTCTTTGCTTGATTCCACTTTTGATTTCTACAATGTCCCACCTTTTAACACTTTTGATAAATTCCATGTTCCACTATGGAGGTGTATATGACCATTTTGTATTGTGAATAATAAATTATGGTTTGTAAAATGTTTTTATTATAATAATAAAATGTTGATATGTGTATTTTTTTTTCTTCAAAAAATATACATATGATTATTGATATCTGAATTTAGACACACATTATAGGGTTTTTCATGGTTATTATAATTATTATTTTGATATAAAATATTAAATTTGAATATTTAATAGTAAAATGTTGCAGCAAATGCTCATAGTAAGGTTGCATCAAAAAATATTTTTTATCAAAATCTCATAGTCCAAAATAGAATAAAGATATAGCTTATAGTTGTCTACAAACAATTTTAACTATAAAATTTCAAAAAAGTACCCAATAGTGTGTTGAGTACACAACACACCCTAATTTTTTTACCACTTTTCTTTGATTTTGCAGGTAATGTTTAGTATTTTTTGGTTTGGTTGATTTTATGCATTTATTGTAGTTTAGTTGTCATTTTAGTCTTGAGAAAACAAAAAAGAAATCAAGTCCCAAAGCTCAATTTTGAACTAAAATAGTTTGGATTGTCAAAGTCAAATCACTTTCATCATTGGGCTAAAAGATAAATTGGAGCATTGATATGTCAATTTATTCAGACACTGATGAAAAGTAAGTCCAAGCACTAATGAGGAAAAATCATCGTGAGTGCAAAGGAAAAGTAAAAGCAATGTGCCCAAGTAAAAACGTTGTGGTGAGCGTCGAGGTGAAAGAAACTTGAACATGTCGATACCAAAATTTTGTATGTTCGTTGTTACAAAGGTGAGTTAGTCCACCACTAGAAAATTTATTTGAGAGCACTGATGGAAAAGGTAAATTAGACCACCAATGGAAAGATATTTTTGGGTGTTGATGAAAAGCAAGTCCATGCTTTAATGATAAAAGGGTTGTTTCATGCACCGATAGAAAGTTTTTAAAGTCTCCTAATACAAAGGATATTCCAATGCATTGATAGGTAAAGTTTTAGGGTCGTCGATCCGTAACTTGCTACCATTCTAGCGAGTCTTTCACTTTGTATTTCTATAGTTTTGTACATTTCGCTCATTAATAGAAATTGTGTATTACTGTATCTTTGTGTTTATGGTTATATCTCTGTTATATAATTGGATATCTGATATATCTTTGTACATTTATTTATTATATCTCTACTCTCATTTCATGCTAAAAATAGTCCAGATCAGTGGTATCAGAGCAGGCTACTCTTGATCGTTTTTCAGTGCATGTCCCTGACGAGGTTTGACTATAACAAGTTGTGTCTCGAGCTTGTCTCTCTTGAGGAAAATTACTTTCACACACCCAAGAAATCCTCCATGGTAGAAGAAAAGAAAAATGATGGAGCAAAAGATTCCATTAATATGTTGCTTGAGCAAGATCTCACATGATAAAGGGATGAAATGATGGAGAATTTTTCCAACATCCTTCAATGTTTGCCGATAACAGCAGGTGCATATTCATCAAGTAGCCACTTTGGAGGCACCTCTCCTTTCAAGGTACAAGTCAATTTTGATATTCTCCTATTTGAAGGTCAGATAGATGCAGATGCCCTAGAAAAATGGTTAAATATGCTAGAAGGTTACTTCTTTGTTCACAATTTTTCCAATAGGGAAAATATCACCTTCGCACTCCTTAAGTCTCTCCCCCATGTCAAACATTGGTGGGAAACCTGCTGGGAGAAAAGTTCCAGAGAGGATTTTGGAATATATGGGGCCGAGCAAACTTGGGATTTTTTTGTGGATGCGGTCAAGGAACAATATTACCCTATTGGTAACTATGATGATCAATACATGAGATGGAACACAATGCAACAAGAGAGGGGCCAAACAGTGTCGGAGTTCACAAATACTTTCCATACCTTGTGCACCAACATGGGTATCAAAGAATCTGAGGGACATATGGTTCTGAAATACTATGGGGATATGCATAGGTGCATCCAAACTGAAATGGATTTCTTGTACATCTCATCACTGTTAGTGGCCTATCAATATGTTGTCAAAATCGAGTAGAAATTTAGGCACCAAAAAAAATGGGAGTCTCACGTATGCAAATCTGCAACAACCAAAGTATGATAAAGACGACCCTAACAAACAAAATTCCAAAAACTAGTCCAAGCCACAAGAAAATAAGGGTCACAAAAAGATGAAGAAGGACACTGGAAAGTGGCGCAATTTACACAAAATCCATTGGCACAACACTGATGAATGTTGCTCAAAAAAATCATTGGTGGCCGAGATCAAAGAAAAGGAGCTGAACCCTGATTCAGGATCTGATTTAGAAAATAATGGAAGAAGACAAATCATCGATGTAGACCCCACTTCTACTGTCATGACCAAAACAATTCAACTAGAAGAACCAATAGATCCTGAAGAGGGGGAGCGCCTTTTTTCATTCACAGATGTGGGTGAAGGGGACCCCGTTGCATTTTATTGTTGATAGTGGAAGCCATAAGAATCTCATCTCAGCAAAGGTCATCAAATAGTTGGGATTGTCGACAACACCACACCCACAACCATACAACATCGGGTGGCTTCGCTAGGGACAATATATTTGTGTTATCTAGCAGTGTTGATTGTCATACAACATCCAACCCTTCAAGGATGAGGTATTATGTGATGTTTCCTTGTTGGATGTATGTGATGTTCTTTTGGGCCAACCATATATGTGGAAGCGCCATGCTATTTATGATTCTTGACCCCGTACTATCATTGTTACTCTGGGGGGTCATCTCTACAGGATACTAGAAGTACTTCTAACTATTGTCCCACCAAAATAGTGTCGCAAGGTAATCTCTCATACTACAAAATTCATCCTCTTCACAATATATTCAAAAGGTGAACAAAAGGACACTACAACCACTGCAACCTTGGCCCAAGACCTTTCTTTCCAACATAAGCAGATTGCAAAAGAGAAAGAAGGTATTGATTCTTCACGTACAATGGTACCTACATAATACACAATCAAGCCAAGATACAAAAGGATGGTTGAACAGATTCAACCCTTCTAACAACAAGTTTGTGAAAATATTCAACAAGCTAAGTAGTGTGACTTCCCCAGCAAGGAAAACAACTCACCATGATTCAAATTCAACAAACGCTTTCCCCTCTCCCCCGAGAACTCAATGAAATAAATACCATTGCATCCTAAGGAGGGATAATTGATCCATAAGGATCTTGGTGTCCACTCACCTAGTCCAACTGACTCAAAACAATTTTTTGGAAAATTACTATTTTTAGGAGTTTTTTGGGTCCCAAAATTTTGGGGCAATTTTGAGGGCCTAAACAATGTTTTTTCACGATTGGGCACCTCAATGATGCCCTAAGGCTTGAATTGGTCCCCCAAAATGAATCTCCTCGTCGATACCTTTCCAATGAGCTATCTTTGATGCCAAACGGAGATCATATGCCAAAATTACGCCCCTAGGAAATTAATACACCAAACTACACAAAACGGAGTCCACAAAACTGTTGGCTTTTCATCTTCCGAGGTTATGGTTTTGGATTTTATTTATGTTAAAAATGCCTTTGGAGCCTCATTTTAATTATCATCTTCTCTTGAATGAGTGTATCTGTCACATCTCTTCTCAGAGATAAGCTGTCACTATTCTATCAAGTCTTTCACTCTGTATTTCCACAGTTTTCTACATTTCACTCATTAATAGAAATTGTGTATTATTGTATCTCTGTGTTTATGGTTATATCTCTGATATATATCTGCTATATTATTGGATATCAAATATATCTATACACATTTATTTAGTATATCTTTGCTCTCATTTCATGCCGAAAATAATCCATATTAGTGGTATCAGAGCAGGCTGCTCTTGATCATTTTTCAGTGCATGTCCTCGACGAGGTCCGAGTATAGAAATTTGGGTCTCAATCTTGTCTATCTTGAGGAAAATCTCTATCACACACCCAAGAAACCCTACATGGTGGAAGAAAAGAAAAACGATGGAGCATAATATTCTATTAATCTATTGCTTGAGCAAGCTCTAACGCAACAGAGGGACGAAATGATGGAGAATTTTACCAACATCCTTCGACACCTCCCAATAACAACGTGAATGTATTCATCAATCACACACTTTTAAGGAATCGCTCCTTTCAAGGTACAAGTAAATTTTTATATTCCCATATTTGAAGGTAAGATAGATGCAAATGCCCTAGAAAAATGGTTAAATCTTCTAGAAGGTTACTTCTTTGATCACAATTTTTCCAACAGGGAAAAGATCACCTTCTCACTCCTTAAGGCTCTCCCCCATGTAAAACATTGGTGCGAAACTTACTAGGAGAAAAGTTCCACAAAGGAGTTTGGAATATATGGGGTCAAGCCCACTTGGTTTTTTTGTGTGGATGTGGTCAAAGAACAATATTACCCTATTGGTAACTATGATGACCAATACATGAGATGGACCACGCTGCAACAAGACATGATCCAAATAGTTCTGGAGTTCAAAAATAATTTCCATACCTTATGCACCAAGTTGGGTATCAAAGACTTCGAGCATCATCTGGTCCTAAAATACCATCGGGCTCTACATAGGTACATCCAAACCGAAATGGATTTCATGGGCATCTCATCACTGGGAGCGACCTATCGATATGATGTCAAAATCAAGCAGAAATTTAGGCACCATAAAAAATGGGAGTTCGGGTCTGCAAATCCACAACAACCAAAGTACGATAAAGAATACCCTAACAAACATTCTCCTGAAAACCAGTCCAAGCCATAGGAAAAGAAGAGTCACATAAAGATGAAGAAGGACACTGGAAGGTGGTATGATTTCCACAAAATCCCCTAGAACAACACTGATGAATGTCACTCAAAACAATCATTGGTGGTCGAGATCAAAGAAAAAGAGTTGAACCCTGATTCATAATCTGATTAAGAAAATAATGGAAGAAGATAGATCATCGACACATACCCCACTACTACTGTCATGACCACAACAATTCAACCAAAAGTACCAATATATGTTGAAGAGGGGGAGCGCCTTTTTCATTCACATATGTGGGTGAAGGGGACCCCGCTGCATTTTATTATTGATATCGAAATCCAAAAGAACCTCATCTCAGTAGAGGTAGTCAAACAGTTGGGATTGTTGACAACACCACACCTCCAACCATACAACATTGAGTGGCTTCGTCGGGGATGAGATCTTTGTTTCAACCAATAATGTTGATTGTCATACGACATCCAACACTTCAAGGATGAGGTATGATGTGATATTTCCCTGCTGGATGTCTATGATATTATTTTGGGACAACCATATATGTGGAAATGCCATGTTATTTATGAGTCTCGACCCCATAGTGTCATTGCTACTCTGGGGAGTCATCTCTACAGGATACTAGAGGTAATTCTGACTACCATCCCACAAAAATAGTGTTGCAAGTTAATTTCTCATACTGCAAAATTCATCCTCTTCACAATCTATTCAAAAGGTGAACAGAAGGACACTTCAACCACCGCAGCCTTGGCCCAAGACCTTTCTTTCCAACAAAAGACGATTGTAGAAGAGAAATAATATATTTTTTCTTCACCTACAATGGTACCTACACACTACCCAGTCAATCCAAGATACAACATGATGGTTGAACAGATTCAACCCTGCCAACAACAAGTTCGTGACAGTCTTCAACAAGCTAAGCAGTGAAACTTCCCCAGCAAGGCAAGCAACTCGCCAAGATTCATATTCAACAAACAATTTCCCCTTTCCTCTAGGAACTCAATGAAATGGAGACCATTGATTCCTAAGGAGGTAGGTTTGATCGAGGAGGATCTCGGTGGCCACCCACCTATTGCAACTGGCTCAAAATGTTTTTTTGGCAACTTACTATTTTTAGCAGTTTTTCGGGTCCCAAACTTTCGGGGCCATTTTGAGGGCCTAAATGACGTTTTTTCATGATCGGGTACATTAATGATAGGTGAAGGATCTAATTGAGCCCCCAAAATTAAGCTCTCTCTTGATACCTTTCCAACGAACTATCATGCGCCCTAAACGGATATTGTATGCCAAGGTTATGCCCCCGGGAAGTTGATACACCAAACTACCCAAAACGAGGTCCACAAAACGATTGGCTTTTCATCTTCTGTGGTTAGGGTTTTGGATTTTCTTTATGTTAAAAAGAACTTTGGAGCCTCATTGTAATGATCATCTTCTTTTGAATGAGCATATCCTTCACATCTCTTCTCAGAGATAAGATGTCATTGTTCTAACGAGTCTTTCACTCTATATTTCTATAGTTTTGTGCATTTTGCTCATTAATAGAAATTGTGTATTACTGTATCTCTTTGTTTATGGTTATATCTCTGTTATATTGTTGGATATATGATATATATCCGTACATTTATTTATTATATCTTCTCTCTCATTTCATGACGAAAATAATCCAGGTAATTGACTTTGTACACATGGATGTGAATCTGAAGTACACTGCAGATCCATGTTGGTATATATAAGATAATTGTCCATGGCCATGAATAGGTAATACAAAGTAGACATGTTCCATAGTTGGTCATAGGCATGAAAAAAACACAGTGGAGTCTAGTCTCAAAATCCATTGAAGGTATATGTATACAATGAAGTACAATTTGCTCTTCTATGATAATTGAAGTCATATAGGACTAGTGCGATGAAAGACAACAACATGTATGAGGTGTTTCTACTCTGAGTAAGAGGTATTCTACACTAACCATTGATGGTGCAAGTCTTCATCTTGTGCACAACATTTAGAAGCATACCATTTCTTTTGAAAAACAAGACTAGTACTTAGCAATGCTTTTACATGCACTTCTTTCATATGTTGAGTCATAACACCATTAGTTTCATGACTATGCCTCTTGAGTAAACATAAGCCACTAAAATTAATGCTCAATAATTAAAATTTATTAGAGAGATTTTATCTTTTAAGGGTATACAAACAAGTTTAGGATTTAGGGCCTTGGAATAGGATTTTGTGAGTAAACTTCTCCAAGGCTACAAAACTCAACAGAGGTGTTTGTCCAGAGAGTGGTGAAATCCATTGTATAATTGGTGTTCTCGGGAGACTCCACTAAAACTAGAGTTAAGCATGAGGTTGCATGAATTTGGTTGCAGAGATAGCCCTCTAATACTTTCCTAGTGTCAGAGATGTTTATGGGGTTCTATTCGAATTTGGGGATTCTTGGGGTACCTTGGTGCTTCTTGAGCTTTAGACTTAGCTACCCTTCCCACACAGTGGAATTGACCTGCGACTGTTTTCCTGAGCATTGGTTATACTGCGATGACCTTAGTTTCATGTCCTGGGTATCCACATAGGTTACTTACAAGGGTTATTCTGTAGCTAGCTTGAGTCAAATAGGGATCATACAACACACAAACTTTATGGAGGATCTTCTCTTCGGAGGGGCCTGGCTGATTGTGCTGTGAATCCTATGAGGGTCCTTATAACTGATTTTTTTACCTCTACTCTATTGTTTGGGTGTCTCAATCCCCTCCTGTGAGAGGCATACCTTCTTTAGTTCGATATCCCCCTTTTCAACCTCCCTCTCTTGTTTGTGTGCATTTGCCTCTAGTTTTATTTAGGAGTGTTCTCTTTGTATATTAGTTTTCCTTAGGATTTTGCATTGCGTCATGAGTTTTGAGTCATCATGGAGCGATACTAGCCTCCCCACCGGTCTTGTCGGCTCTTGAATTAGTTACCACAATTTGGTCTGATACCTAAACTGCCTCCTAAAAGGCGTAGAGTTAATAAATGTGGTATGTACATCTCCATTGCTCAGGCTAACGATCATCCCATCATGAGTGTTGATTCAGATATGTGTATTGATTCAACTCCAACCTCCTATATGGTTAGTTGAGTCCCTGCAACTCCCTCGTCATTGTTTACTTGGATTTCAGGGACTCCCTCAATTAGTGCTACCCAGTCCATGAGCTCAACTCATTCCATGGGGACAAATCCTTTTATATTATCGAATAGTATGACTTCATCATCAACGATATCCATTCCCCATGACACCTTTTCAAAGGGGATGCCTGGTTATAGTGCTTAGTCAATGCCTCTGACCTCTAATCCTTTTTATTTTGGTTTGTCGAATATGACTCTGCACATGTTGACCTCCATTCTGACATCTAATGTCGATACTAGTTTTGGTCCAGGGGGGAATCAATTTTCTAACATGGGAAACCCATCATACAGAGTTACTTCATCAAGGGGAAATGTATATCCTCAAATGGATAGT
Source organism: Picea engelmannii (assembly GCA_009831015.1). NCBI lineage: Eukaryota > Viridiplantae > Streptophyta > Pinopsida > Pinales > Pinaceae > Picea > Picea engelmannii. The sequence goes on from WSFP011401093.1 coordinate 25,723, forward strand.
TCACATCATACCGTTTTTTCCTCGCAAGCGGTCCCATCAATGATGATTCCTTTATATCCTTTCATGAATAAGTTAGGAGGGGGATACTATCCTACTAGAGAGGGCCATGGTGTCTACCAGAACCCTCCTCGGCCCACATTCTCTCAAATTCATTCTTTCCTAGAAGCATGGTCTCAGATGCCACAACCAAGGATCCCTTTCCTGGCCATGCTGAATTTTCTAGATCTGTCGAGATTAATGAACAACCCCGTGTGTCATGATTTGACATGGACCCCAGTCTCTACCAAGATTCCCTCATAAATTATGAAATTCGAGGGTAAGAGTGGCGAGGATCCAGGTGATCATGTTACGACTTTTCATTTATGGTGCTCATCGAACTCTCTTAATGATGACTCGATTCGTTTGAGATTGCTTCAATGCATCCTTACAGGAGTTGCAGTGAAATGGTACATCGAGATACTGAGGGGCATAGACCAAACTTTCCATGAGTTGGCCTTAGTTTTTCTCAACCACTCTCAACTATCAGTTCATTACAACGTCGACACCGATATTTTATCAACTCTCCATTAGGAAAAAGCCACCCACATCTCGGATCACATTCAAGAGTGGCGTAGAAGAAAGTGGTTGATTAAAGCTAACATTCCTACAAAATTTCTATTGGAGTGGTTCCTTAAGTCCCTATTGCCATATATTTCGAAGGATGTTTCTACATCTGGGGTAA